>JAZGTK010000480.1:0-58187 GCA_036877625.1 Ambastaia sidthimunki
TGTATGTGAGCTGCCACTTCATTGCATAGAGCGGGGAGTGAATCTTATTTTCTCTCTAGAAGCAGCTCTTATAACGCGCGTCTGCTTTGCGTGACATCAAAGACGCGACGATTAAACCCCTAGTGGCCAGTAGCAAGCACGTGAAGTGGTTCAGCCAGCAGAAATAATACCTAATTTATCGGCTTAAAGATATCGACCTAATTTTGTTATCGGACCGATAACGATAATACTAAAAATAGCATTTATCGGCGGATAACAATATACAGTTTACAGATACGTCTTTTGATTTAAAAAATGTATTAGTAAATTTAAATATTGTGTGTTGTTAGTTCATGTTCTAAAGTAGTTAACTAATGTTAACAAATAGACCTTTTTGTGTTATCATGCATCACATAGTGTTAGTATTTGAGATGTTGTGTGTAAAATGATGGAGGTAGTTGCATTATGGAGATAGTTGCATTATGGAGGTAGTCTAAATCTATGAATCTTGACTGATATTTTGTGGATTACAGTGAACAGTTTAGGACTACAGTCAATAGTCAGGAAATTCCTAAAAATGGTAAAAATTTACAGATTATAGGATTAGACTAAACAGGATACAGTATAGGATTACAAGCAATGTTTTGAACTTTCATATAGATCATCAAGCTGATGATAAAACATTGACAGCCAGCCAACAATTATTTAAATTTAAAGGGTATACACATTTAGTGCAGTGTGTAAACTAAGAATAATCAAAGTGTCTGTTGGTTTAAACCCTAATATAGTTATCTTTGTAGTTGTAGTTCTTGGTGTAAATGGGTCTTTTACTGTTTACTACTGTCTGTATCTAATAGATGTTCCTACTTTTCTGCAGTAACTGCACCAGAAGGCTGTTCATACATACTGCACTTCAATTCGTTGGTCATACTGCTGCTTATTACCTTCAAGTCACAAACTTGCAGTGAAAAATATGTTTTGGTTGCTTGGTCTCAAAACTCCATTAGTGTGAACCCACCATACAGGGTTCACCAAGTTGTTCTAAAACTAGAAGCTGTGATTAGCTATGAGCCAGCCTTGGCTCTGAAAACATTAGCAGGTGTTGCTGATAGCATACATGCTAACCAACGATACACAGGGTGTACCCTGTGTCTGCATGTGCTAGCCAGTCTGTGAGTTTCATAGGCTTGTGAGACAGTGGCTAGAACAGCCTATTAGTCAGCAGCACAGTCTGTCTCCCTTATTAGATTACATTAGATTCAACTTTATTGTCATTACACATGTACAAGTACAGGGCAACGAAATGCAGTTTAGGTCTAACCAGAAGTGCAATAAGCAGTAAAGTGCAGGATATACTGTAGGTTATGTTATATACAGGTTATTTACAGATATGATGTACTATGGGCATAATGTACAGATGGATATAAACAGAAATGTACAAAAGGGTAGTGCAATGTAGTTCAACAGTGCAGTAAATTATGTTATAACATAACATAATGTTAGGAAACAATATGTCTCCCACATGTGTTTCCTAAAGTCTGTTTGTGATATTACTGGGCATATTCATCTGTTGGCATGTTTGGTGCAAAACAAAACACAATTTATAGCAGACATAAGACTGATGAGTACTAAAACTTATTTTGAACACCCAAGTTACCTAATTTTTATTATTAAAATTTAAAACCTAATTTTATTCACAGAGAGCTAGAGTAGTTCTTATTACCTTGCTGGTAAGTCCTTGGTAATAAGCTAAAGAATGCCCAGATTTTGAGGAGAGGCCTTATAAACTTTGATGGTATATTGGCTATGTTTGGCTATATTTACTTAGAATACAACAAGATTTAGACAGAATGTTTTGCTCTGCTTCTGATCTTATGGAGAAGATCATTTGTAATTTTGTGAAATATATTCAAATTTCTTGCCATTATAATTTTACATTGTAATATAATGTGTTCGCATTCCGCAACAACAAGCATTAGAGTTTTTGCACACAGGCCTAGATTTTAAATTATTACTGTGTTTTAATCAAGACATTTTTATTAGTTTGCCCTTTCATGACTGCTGCAGTAGAATTCTTGAGGACAGGGAAGGTAACGCAACCTCTGAAAATGTGCCTGTATGTGCATGAAGGTACTTGTTTTAGACCTGTTCAGCAGAAGGTGTCTGGAATGCCTGGATCCAGCTGAGAACTTGGTCTTACTCAACACCTCAGCCAAGTTTACATTCCTCGTTTTCATCTACCGTCATCTGCCTCCTCCCTTTCAACCTCTTTTCCTCTGACTTTCCTTCTTTGACGCCAGAAGAAGGTGGGCTTTATACATTTCAGGTTGAAACAAGTACAGTTTGGCATGCTTTTTCAGCATAGCATGTTCTTCACATACTTTTTTTGACATGCAGTGAAATATGCTGAAGTAGAGGGTATTAACGTCACTCTGACACCCTGACAGCATCCACATGTTCAACCTACAATGTAAAATAAAAAAACAAAGTTTGTTGTTCTTATAGATGCAAATGGATTTTAAATCTAGCATATATTTCACTTACAAAACTCAGAGGACAAACTGTAATATACTGCTGTAAAGCATTATGGGAAATAAATGTATTTCTGTCAAGACAAAACTATGCAAGTATACAAGCATGTTAAGCAGCGCATGCTTAATTTCATGGATATGAGCATTTCAGAACACAATTTGTAACAATACAATGCTTGTTGCATTTTCAGCTGTGCCACAAGGGTCATGCATCAGGGATTAGTGTAAATAGTTTTCTTTGGTTAGCTTTGTTTTTTCAGCTACTTTTGTGGTGGAGAGTTTAACTTATAGAAATAGTTCACCCAAAAATGAAAATTCTTTCATCATTTAACCTGTATGACTTTTTCTTATGAGAAACACAAAATAATATATTTTGAAGTATGTTGGTAACCAAACAATGGTATTAGATCATCACTAGTGATCATCATGAAATGTCATTGTAGAAGAATCTGCATAAAAGTCTTGAGCTGTTTATACTTCCCACAAAAAACAATAACATACAGGTTTGGAATAATATGAATATATATAAAACAATAAACAAAATTTTTTTGTGGGAACAATTACTTTAATACTCTCTAAAATTTCACGTTTTCTTATTGACAGTTTTTCTTACCCTTTTTTTAAGCAGGTAATGTAAGAAGATGCCTGGCAAAGTGACACAATAGCTTATGGGTGATTTAGGAAAGTTGCAATAGGAAGCTTTTGAGAATGAGAAGGGTTTTGACCTGATTATTTCAGTGCTGGCTATAGATGTGTGGCTAACAGTGCTGTTTGTCAGCCTGATGTGATTAGTGAACTGGTGCTCATTTACCTCAGCTGGCTATGATGCATCTGAGGACTCAACAGGAGGTGTCGCATCAGTGACTCACTGTGAGTCACCCAGTACCACACACATACTCACAGCCTCATTCAGTTACACACACTATTCCAATGAGTGGCTACTTACAATTTTCTACATTACACTCCAACACCCTTGAGCTCTGCAAGCTAAGAATGACTGAGTTAAAATGAGAAAACTAAAGATTTTTCTGTTTATTCAGTTGTACTTCAGATATTAGTCATAATAAAGTTCATGGTCCTATGGTGTAAAATGTTTTAATGTACATGATAAAGGACAAATGCAAAAAATGCAAAGAAATTGTCACTTACAAAACCTTCACCTACCCTGTGCACACTCACACACAAAACTGTTTTTCGTTTAAACTCAAACACATTGTCAGTGCTTCATGGTTTCATAAATTAATTTCTATGAATTGAAACACTGATGGCAGTGTTGGACATAAAATGTTTTGCTTTAACCTGTTACTGTCTATAAGTATTCAGGATATAGGGGAAAAAGAATTTTGGTTCCTGCTCAAATATATATAAAATATATATAATGTAATATAATATATATAATATATAAAATGTAATGCTAGCTCTTTTTAGAAAGTTTTCTTTTTTATGCACTGTGCCAGTAGTGTGGGTGGAGTGTGTCTGCATGTATTTTGGCTTTGCCAAAGCTGTGTCTGTGTAAATGTGTCTGGTTTGTGTTCAGCACCATGCACTGCCATGTACAAATTTAACCTACTCTGTTCAACCAAAGTCAATATGGCATCATGATGCTATAATTTTCCTCCTACAGGCTGGCCAAGAGTTCTCTTCTGTTCTCTTCTTTCATCAATAATTGTGTGTATAGAGGGAAAGGGGTGGTGTCTTTACTTTTTTATTTAACCAAATGGATTAAATGCGAAATAATGCCGTTTTCAGGGAAGGCTCTTTTTTCCCACTCTTCATTATTGTTGGTTTAGCAGCAGTACAAATTCAGTCCTGTATTTTCACACTCATGTCGTTCCATAATTGTATGACTTTCTTTCATCATTGAAAAATAAAAGTAGATGTTCAGCAAAATGTCTGACCTGATGTTTATTTCAACAAAATCACATATTGATCAAGGGCTGTCAAGCTCCATAAAACATGATAAAAGTACTCTCTTTTTTTGTTGTTACAATGTTCTGTGCTGTGTTGAATCTTTGCGTATATCTTTATATAGCCTTATGGTATCTCATAATTATATTCCTTTGTTTCTTTTTGTAGGGCCCTGCCACCTGTGTAGCTTTTTCACGGACTGGGGACTTCTTTGCTTCTGGTGGTTCGGATGAGCAGGTGTTTATTTATATTCATACACTAAAATAAACACCAGTCGTCTGGGTTTTATGGTCCTGCAATGGTTTAATGTATGTTTTATGAGTAATGTTGATCATGTGACGTTTGTCTGCAGGTGATGGTATGGAGGACGAACTTTGACAGTGTGGATTACAGTGAAGTGTTGGGGCAGAAATGCTCTCATTCAGAGTTTGAGCCTGTCGGCTGTAACTCTAGCACCCGACCAACTCAGGTAAAGAACACCTGTAGGGCTGTTGTAAATATTACAGATTTTTATCTAGGTTAGTTCTGGTTATTTGTTTGGCTCACGCCATTTTCACATTAATGTTACCGTACATTAATGCAAACCTACTGTGATGAATGACAAAGAAGAGGTTTAAATTTAGAATTAGGAGTCTAACCAAATTGTCAACCATCATTTTCAATACGGCCTCGGAAAACATGAAAAATGTAAATGCAAAATTATAAATGGAGCAGGTATAAAAATATGCTAATTCCATTTAGTTTCAAACACGCTGTTGGAAACTACAACTAAAACACAACCAGTTAATATTACCTTTCAGTGATTCCATTCCATGGAACTAACATTTCAGATTTTGCATGCATTCCTCTAATAAAAATTGGATAGTTTTGCTCATGTCAGTATTGTCTTTCAGGTTGATTGAAAAGTATTGGTCTTTGCTGTCAAGCTGTGCAGTAAGATCTTTGTCAATTAATTCCACCCAAGGGGTTATTATTATACTGCATGTCAGGCTGATGCTTTCAGGTCTGGCTTTACTATACTTAAAGGTGTCAACACAGATCTTCACGCTTTGTGAAAAGACCTACTATATTTGGTGATTTTGTGACAACATATAACTTGCTGTAGTGGTGTTTTTTCTTTTCCCCCTCTTCTGTACAGACAAGTTGCCAAAATAATTAACATGCTTATCTGTACAACTTTGTACTCTTTAAGGACAGTAGCACTCTTCTGACATACACTGCCTTCGACCCAATAAGTACTTAGATGTCCATTGTTGAAAACTCGACATCCAAAGTCAGTTCCATTCCTTAACTATAATTGCAATATGAAAAGCTCACGACTGCACAAATTATGTGGGTGTAAAACTAATTGTGTTGTTAAATCTTTCAAAATCTGGCAACCCAGTTTGAAAAAAGCAGTTTTTATCAATTTCTTTTCTGTACGAATGACCCACTCTATGAGAAGTTACAGTCTGAAACTTCAGTCAGAGGTTAAGCTTTTGGAAAGAATGAAACCCAGTCTGTACAATAATATGTCGGCTTTGTTATGTCAACATAAATGCTACGAAATAACAAATGTTATGAAATGCTGATTTCCTGCCTTGCGTCACAGTCAAATGCGTCATAACACTTTGAACGGCATGTCGACATCAGATAATGCTACTGTTTTTTGTTTCATCACGCTATCATGCCTTTGATTGATGGAAAACAAATACCTGCACATTGAGAGTGTATCTCTCATGCGTCAGTTTGGAGTGAACAAATGAACCTGAGTTTTCAGTTTTTCCTCCTTTTAACAGGAAAAACAGAACATGATACTCTGCTTGAGATGAATAGAGGCCAAAGACCTGACCTTAGAGATTCTTATCAGAAGCAGGTTTTGCTACTGGCTTGTTCTATGTTGACCTCATTCAAGACCCATATAGGGATGTGCTATCTCAGCAAGTAGCCTGTTGTTCAGGCTGTGTAATAAGGATTAGGGATGGGTATCATTAGGATTTTATATTTATTACTACACTGATCATGAGTCTATGAACGAAATAAGGGTATCTGACATATTTTGGGTAAGCTGTAGCCTATAATTTCTAAATTAGCATAATTATCCATCTATTTGTTAATAGTGCTGTGCTAAGTGATCTAATTTGCTGAAGCACTTTGTATTTTGTACAATGTAGATCTCTAATTTGAACATAAATGCAACGGAAATGTTTAAATGTACAACTACAAATTTTAAATGGTTGATAAGATAACAGATAACATTAATGTACCAATAATATATTTTGAATGTATTTTCTTAATGACTCCAGTACCGAAAGCAGAATCGATAATGGAGGTGTTAATCAATCTACTTGCCGGTCTTTCATAATTTAGCGCTGGGGCCTGTTTAATATCGGGTTTCAGTACCCATCTCTAATAAGAATGGTAGAGGGTTTTGATCCACAGACACCAATCAGATGCATTTCTTAAAGGTGTTTATAGATGCAAACTACTTTCTGACATAAATCACTGTAACCTTGTATAGCACAAAACTCATGGTTCTGTTAGAATCATAGTTCTCACAAAAACAGTGACTTACACATAACTGAATCATTTAGCAGGTGATTCCACACATTGGAATTTATTGTTGAATGTGTTGAATTTCTTATAAAACTAGTTCTTTTGATGACTGAAGTGGTGCTGCGGGTGAATTTAAAGATCTTGGTAATCTTGTAAACTTTGTATTTTATGAGGTGCTTTTCCATTTTGCCTCTAAATGGAAATCTTTCATAGCATAAATTACTGGTTAAATTTGGAATTCTGTGCCACTGTCACAAAATTATAAAAAGTATTTTTTTTGGTGTGGGTTGTGTGTGGGTTTCCCAGACACTCCCTGCATGTGTCATTGGTTAGTTTAAATCAAAGGCCCCTTTCCAACTCACACCATTGTTTGAGATGTTAGGGTTAGTGTTAGGGTTAGAGTGTTGCTGTGTCAGGCTGTTCGGGATGCTTAAGCAAACAGCATTTGGCTGGGTGATATAGCTAAACAAAATTATCACTGTATAATGTTTAATTTCATCCAGTTTAAAACACTTTTGTGATGATGAATAACAGCAATGTCAAACAGCATAAATAAATAATTGTTTAGAAGGTGTGTAAAGTCCTGTTTAAGCTGCAGTGTGTTATTTCTACACCATTAGTGGCTTCAAACCGAATTGCAACCGTTTTGTCAGAGCAATCCAATGTAGCAACATCTGCTCTACCAACATTGTCATGGGACCAGGGCAACAAACAATCTGACACGAAAATAATAAGGATCTAAATTGGCATAAATGTGAAAACATTTTAATAACAAATGAATACTTTTAAATTGCTGAATATTGGTGTCATTACAATAAAGATGGACAAAAATGCTGTATAGAGACTTCTGGTAACACTTAAATAGTTTCAGTGAATCTGTGAAACAGTTATTTAAACCAATTCCTTGAAATAACCCATCTGAGTGAACAGATTGGTTAAAATGAGTCAGGCCTCCCAACTGTCCTTCAGAGCAGAAAAGGACGTTCTAGTAGTGTGTTGGTTGCTGCATGCACAATACAGAAAACAAACGCAATGTAGAACAAGCGGTCTTGACTTGAGATAAGGGATTGCATTTTGATGTGAAACCGTAGATATGCAAAAAATAAATTAACCCCCATAATGCTGGTAAAGCAGTGTACATACAGAGTGAAATCAGGGTAATAGGCAAAAATCTAGATGTGGGTTTATATTTTTTATGTGGCTGTTGACCTTAAATATTGATGCATATTGAGTGTAAGATTGTAGATGTAAACACCTCGATACCCAGGGATTTTACTGTTGTATTTCAAAAATAATAACTTATTATTTGTTACATTTGTTTTGAAGTATATTAAATCATGACTTATGCATAGTTTTCTTAATGCAAATTACTTGAAAATTCTTAGTTCAATACCATGCATAAATCATATGGGCTGTAAAAGGTGCTGATACTTATTTTTTCGCCATAATTTGTTGTTTATTAGTTTTTGTTTGCCACTTTGTACATTTTGATTTGAATATGTAATTCTGTAATAATTACACATTTCTTTAAGTTTGGAATTTGAAAATTCAGAGATTTTTGTTCACCTGATGGTCCAGATGTGGCATTATGTCTAATTGTATTGGATGTTTGCTTTTGAAGCTAAATCAAGTTCTATTAACCTCATCCACTTTAGACCCGTACTTTGAGGTTAATGGTCCTCAGAGAAAGGAGAAGTGAATTACTGTAACAACATCCAGTGAGGTTTGCTTTATTCTGCGAAGCCTCAGCAATTATCTTGCAGGCATAGGTTGCCCTTCGTAGGAACGAAATCTCAGTCTCATGTTCAGATAATAGCTTCCAGACCACCACTGATCCACTATTTTTACCAATTCCTTTGAACGCGGAGCTTCAAACGAGGCAGGGAAATGGAACAACATGCCATTATAGTGGTTAAATATTTAAAGCTATCATTAGGTGTAGGTGTTGTGGAAAGGACAACAGTCTGCAGTAGAGTGGGGGAAGTGGACTCACATGTAAAGTTTCAGCATTTGTTTTGAAGCCAGCAGTGTAACTTACATCAACAAGGACATGGTCAAGGTTCCTTCAAGCAACGCATGTCTCCTTGTCCACCTGATTCTGTTTTTACACAGATCAATGGTGTAGAGCTTTTAGGTGAAGCTGTAAAAGGAAACCACTCCACTTATGTTCTTGGCTTAATCCATCTCTGTAACAAAAGGCTTAGCTAAAAAAAAAAGCTGGTTATCCCATAAATGTTTAAGATGCCATTGCTGCCTTTTTCATTAGTTCATCAGTGTCGTTCATATTGATCTTTAAGCTGAAATTAAATATTTCCATTTATGCATTTGGCAGACTCTTTTATCCAAAGCGACTTACAGTACATTCACGTTATACATTTTATTAGTACATGTGCTTCCTAGGAATCGAACCCAGAACCTTTGCGCTGCTAACGCAATGCTCTACCAACTGAGCTACAGGAACACTCTTGAGCATTTTATATTTGAATAGTATCGTTATGTTCTTTTATGTTCTTTGCGTTTAACATGTCGCATTTTAATGCCACGCCATTGCAATCCAGTTGTAATTACACACAGAAGGTGTTAAACATCTGCAAATAATTAAAACTTTGGTTCTGTCATTTTGACAGAAAAATAAGGTATCTGGTGTATTGCATTTCCCTGCTGCAGAAACACAGTGAAGGATGCTAATAGGGATTGGAAGAGAAGAAAAAGGCAGTGACAAAAAGCCACTACAAAAATAGTCCAAGGGAGAGACATGAGTGAAGATTTTAGAGAGAAACAGGAATTTCCCACAACACAGCACTTGGTAGGAGTAATAGAGCTGACAGAGGTTCTTCAGATAAAAATAGAATGAAATATAATCTATAAAAGTAGTAAAAGTTGTTAAAAAATTTACAATCCAGGCATTTAAAATGATGAATAGTAATTATTTGAAACAAAACCTTTGTTTTACGTCTGTGTAGTTCTGTGTATGTGAAAAATGAAAACTGCCATTACCATTTACACCTTTAAATGTGGTTGACATCCATCACTGAGCACCTGTGAATACTTTACTCCTCTTACTCATTTCTCATTTTGCTTCTTTAAAATAGGAAATAATAAAAAATAGTACTGAAAACCCTATATTGTAGTCAGAAGATTCTATAAGGCCAAGTAATATGTCCATAAATCCAAGGTCAGTATATAGAATTCCCATTTTTTATATAATTTTAATGCAATACTTTAAGTATTGTTCGACATTTCTTGGGAACTAGTGTTTTGAGCTGTAACAAAAGCAGACCAAAAGTGTACTTTAACAATATCTTAACTTGTATTTGCATTTGTGGGACATAAGACGCATACTTTATACTGAGTGTTTCTCTATCTTCCTGCTAATAATAAGCGTAGCTTTGCACAGATCTTCAGGCCAGCGTGTTTTGTAATGCATAATTCCATTTTAGGCCAGCTGAAAGCTTTGCTTTTTCTCTTGACACAGGGCTTTGAAAGGAGCCTTTAAAGCCATCAGCCTGTGTGTTCTGTAAATGTCAATCTCAAATACACTGTAATTCACAGAAGTGCTTTTTCCATGGCTTCTTAATGGCCTTTGATAGAGTCATTACATTTGTCAGATGTATTAGAGGAACGTTAAAACATGAACATGTGTCTTTGCAAAGATTCTGTCCCTTTTCCCTGAAAAAAATGTTAAATAACACTAATACTCAGCCATTGTCTGTGCCCTCATTGAAAACAGGTTCATTAGACTGTGTCTAGAACATGAGCATGAATTTAAAGTTGTTCTACATGAGGATAACTGTCTGTACAGTACATTGCATTTTGTGCAATTTGCACTCTTTTCTGAGGTTTAAGGGTTGCGTTGCATAGACCACAGTTCCCACAAACCTTTGCACTGTGGATGAGGAGGAATTTCTAACTGTTCAAACTGTAGAAAAACAACAGTAATGGTAATGCTAACAAAGGGGTTTGTGAAACAATTTTGGAGTCTCAGTATTGTCTGTGTAATCATCTCCAGCAAGCATGTACTTTTAGTGCGTAGTAAAAGTATGCAAGTCATAATTTGCCATTTTTTCTCAAGCACAGCATAATTTTACCTTAGGTTTCAGTATTAACGTTTTTTGTGTTGTCTTTAATGCCACACAATGGCCACCCAATCCAGTGCTTGCTCGTCTCTGATGCACCAGTTGTCATCTGTGTTCAGTAAGACATTACAGCTTGTGCTCTTGTAACTTCAACGCGTATATCATAGGGTTACGGGGCGTTCAAAAGAGATTGTCATGTAAAATCAGGAGCGAGAGGCTATAGGGACACGCTAGTGCAGTGATGAACAGATGAATGTGTTAGGATCACCTTCTCACACACACACTCCGTTTTAATCTCCCCTGCTTCACATCTGTGTGTCCCACCCCCACCTCCTGCGCTCACGTGCCCAGACATACGAGCAGCACAGTCTCCTACTGAACAAGTACTGGCTGGGTTTGGAGGGGGGGTTGGGAGGACTCCAGTCAACATCAGCCTCAACCACACAGCAGCAGAACTCCACTAGAAAACTGAATCACAAAACAGTTTCAAGCAATAGTGTAGGATTTGTTACATCATTGTATTATTTTATAATAATAATATCTGGTAATATAATCTTCATTGCTAAGTGTAATATTTAAGAGTACATACAAAAAATGTTTGTAATATTATAGGATGCATTTCACCCTAAAATAAAGTATTTTGCTTCAAAAAATTAAGCCCGTTTTTGGGGCTAGTAGGAATTTGTGCATTATTTGTGACATTTTCCTGATGTTTATTTATAACAATGGCATGTGGACTCACCAAGTTGAAATACTGTACATATTTTTTATAGCGTCTAAAAGTAAACCCGCGGGTTTCAATGTCATTTGTATAGCAATTGAGGGAAATTCAAAGTTCAACTTTGAGCTTTCCTGGAGTATCACAGTAATGCATATTTCTGTCTGTGAGATTACTGAGAAAGCTGAAACAATGTGTGTACTGTAATCTTCATGGCAGTTGTTGGCCATACTTCACAGAATTGCCTCTAAAGTTTGGAATGTCTTTCTTGAGTATGTTCTCTTTATCTTACTTTCTAATGCCCGAGCTTCAGGAAGAACAGTACTGAGAAACCTGAACAAAAGGATGTAGAGCTACATATCAAAAAGCAGGACTGATAACTACTCTCTGTCTCCATGTATGTTGTATGTCTCTTTTCCTCTCATCTAATACGATCCTAAAATAGGAGCTCATCGTAGTACATCTTTGCCAATTATTTTGCAAAATTTGACTAATTTGCAAAATTCTAATGACGCTGTGTTTTATTTCTCACATCTGCTTACAATTTTTTTATATTCTACTACATTTCTAATTACTGATTATTACAGCAGCACAATCTATTGACGGAAGCACTCTACACTACGTAAGGAAAAGAAATAGCGGACAAACCTCATTGGTTCTTATGTATATCATCAGTGCGGCCCTTGTGCCCTTTTATGTACAAGGTCCAAAATAATAGCTGAAGTGCAATTATATGGAACTGTGACATAATTTGTGATTAAATCAAACTGTAATAATGACAGGTTCCAATCAAGCTCATACAAACCATCCACTAACTAGAACATCTGTCTGTTTAATGAAAACATCTGTAGGTTATCTGTAAAATTTCAGATGTTTGTCTGGTATACCTACAGATTTTTCCAAAACTTCACGGGATGTTAAATTTTCTTCATATAAATCTACCAAAACGAAAATATGAGGAACACATCCTCATATACAATATGATGCCGTGTGACACAATGACCTGTGCTAACAACTAAACGATAAACAATCCTATTGTCATTGGGGCAACACTTTTTTATTTTTGACAAACATATTGTAATAATAATAATAATAATGCAAAAAATGTCATGTCTGAAAATAAATCTTCATGGCTTGTAAATTTTCCTAAACTCCCCCACCATTGGCAGAAAGTTCATGTCATGTTCATGGTCCCTGACTAGACCACTCTGATCCATTTCATGTTATTGTAAACAGACAAGGATTTTAATATAAATGTTTAAAATTATACATAAGGAAAATATAATTGACATTTTTATATTACATTGCCATATCTAAGCTCCAGAATATCATAGATACATAAAGACTCGTTTGGCTCTTTTGAATCAGAGCACTGTGTAGAAGCAAATTTTGTAGCAGTAAGTTTTGCACAAGCTTGCAACGATCATGTTTTCTTTTGAAAATGTACCTCTGTCTAGTTAATTTTACGATCTTAATCTTAATTCAGATCGAAATCTGTCTTTACATACTGCACCAGCTGTGGCGATCATTCTGTGTTTACGAAGTTTTCATTTCAATCTGGCACTTAATTACATGTGCATTCCCACTTTTACAGCATGGCAACATAATAAAGCATCCCCCCGCGTGTGCTGGTTTAAGGGGCATCTCTTGAATGACTGTGTGTGGAGGAAGCAGCTGTTGACGGATCCGTCAGTCTAGTGCAATTCAGAGTTTCATTGGGGCTTCAGGAAATTTTCCACTGTTGGTTTTTCCAGTCCAGGTGATTCATGGTGAGGGTGCTAAAAGGTGCATGAGTGTGTATCACTCTGTGTGTGTGTGTGTTTGAGCAGCTGTGGTATTGCTGAGCTGTGAATAAGTCCACCTCTCAACAAGAGTTAATCCTGCTTTTTGGAAGCCTGTTGGCTCAGCATAAGCATTGGCTTTCATTTTTTTGTGTTTGTTTCATCTCCCTCTTCCTTAGCAGTTCAGCCTTACTGCCCACTGCCTGCGTACTATTCCAGAGATCTGGATCAGCAGTTTATTGTATTTCATTTTAAATATCTCTGTGCATTCTCACTGTTGATCAGCTATTCTGAATTAAAAATCACCTTCCTTGCTTTTGAGTGGGCATAGTTTCCTGCTACACAGTATTCAGAAAGCAGAACATTAAGTAGGATGTCTAAATACTCAGTGTTCTGGATACAGGAGACAAACAAAACCCAGAAGACATACGGCATCTGCTGAGCTTTTGAAGTGTGCAAATGCAGACACTTTGGTATCCCATTAAACTGAGAGAGCTAAGGAGCCAAATTTGAATTTTAAAATAAATGATAACAAACTGTGTGCCAGGTGCCATAGATATCAAGAAAGTCATTGTTACTTAAGTTGTAAATTTAAATTCATTTAAGAAAAAAAACTTTACTTTTTGTTTGCAAGTTAATAAGATAACACTGTATGTAATGCTATATGGTGCTGTATAACCAACATGTAATTCATTTTAACCATCACATAAATCAACTGAATTTTAGTACATATTATGAGAGTTTTGTCAATGTAATAATGCTATAAGCAGCTTCTGTTTAACCAACGTGTTTTCTATTTTTTTCAGATATGAAAAAATATTTTAACTGTGCCTTCTGATCCAGACTGACCCAATCTGATTAAATATAGACCTGCATTGTGCTAGGGCAGCCATACATGGTTTACATAAGGGTGTACTTCACTGTAAGTAAATATTTAAACTGGCCGGGCAGTGCCATTGCCAAGCACTGCAAAAATGCACCTTGTGGCATCCTGGAGTCACACTGTTGGTGAAAAACCAAAAGAAAATCCAAACAGGATTTCATCTGAGCTCACATATGACTAAATGCACCTTTTTCCATTATACGCGAGTGAATCAAGGGTGATGATTAAGAAAATCCCACGCTTGCCATTGTAATAAATATCCTTCAAAAGCAGCAAGGCTTAGTCATTAGAGACGAGCTGGCAGTAGGTCGGTGATTAAAGAGTTCCACTTCATAGTGTATCATTGAAATGTGTTGGCAAGGCTGAGTAGTTTTCCACATTGACTGGAAAGCTGCAATGATGTCTGACAGGTGGAGCAACCAGGCTGGCCAAGGTTTTTCTTTCATTCTTAAATGCGACACAGACCTGCTAGATATCAAAGATATTAAACTTAAATCTGAGAAAAATGTGGTTGCTTCTTGGAATGGCAGAAAACCCAAGTAATCAATCTTAGCCAGAGGTAGATGCTAGATTTAATTTTGGGCAAATAAAATTTGTGGTTTATCAATGGGATCAATTAGATGTACTGTCTAATTTTTACAAGCCATGTTTTCCACTGCAGTTTTTTGTCCAGTATTTTTTTTTCGGAAAGACTTTACAGCAATGCAATTCATAACAGATGTCGCTTTGTCATTCATATTTTATGATGACATTAAAATGTAATTTCACTGCATTGTACATATGTTACTTGCAAGTGTAATTTATGATTTGCTAACGTATCCTTGGGAATATGAGTGTAGTGCAAGTTTTGGTTATTGGAAAAGTTATCTAAGCATATTTATTATATGGGTTTAGAATTTCTTTGTTGTAAAAATACCAAACTGCGAGGGTTAGGGGCTTGTTAAAACTATTAAGAATAGTATTGCTTATAGTAATGCTTGCCTTACCAAACAGTACTGATCATTTACACTTTGTTTATAAACATACAAATACAATCGTCACAATCGCTGTGGTAATCTTTTGCACTTTGTAACAAAATATACAGATTTATATAGGAAGAGTTTACTAAAGGACTTCTATGTTTGCCATACAAAGACCCTGGTTGTTTTTAGTGAGGTGGCTTAGTTCCACCATCACATTAGGGTGTGTGTTGAACAGCCTTGAAATCACCAGGGTCACACAGGCAAATATTTACCTAGCTTGGACTAGGAATTGGTACTCGAATGGCACCTGTCGGCCAGATGTTTTTAGGAGGCGTTTTATAGCAGGAAAGATGATAGATGATTCAAATTGAAAATGTTACGAAGAACAAAACAGAGTGTGAAAACAGTAACAGATCTGCAATTTGTGAAAATCCTTGTATTAGACGCTTTGCTTTTTTTTAAAGGTATAGTTCACGAAAAGATGAAAGTTTTACCATCTTTTACTCACCCTTATGTCATTCCAAACCTATATTATTTTTCTTGCTTTACAAGAACACACAAAACCAAAATAACTGTGGCACCCATTGGCTTTCATTGTATGGACATAAAACCACTGATACATTTCTCAAAACATTTTCTAAAATAAAAATAATAAAACGGCATTAATTTTGGGATTGGGAAATTTGGGGAACTATCCCTTTTTCCCTAGTTCACCCCCTAGTCATTATCATTTGAGGCACAACCTGACATATTGTGACAGTTTTCATGTTTTAATTCTTTCAACCAGCTTGATATCATTTACATATTCATTTAGCAGACGCATTTATCCAAAGTGACTTTGAGAGACCAAGGCACCATATCATGAAGTGTGTGAACCGTCATGATGAGCAACAGGGTTATAGCCATTGAAATTGCAAGAGAAGGGGAGATTGCATGAGTTGAATTAATTGCACTATGAGTGTGAGTTTTGGTTAAATTCACTCTTTTATGAGTTGTGTAATCTGAATTTTCATGGGGCAAAGACACTGTTGTATGATGTGTGCTTAGCATTAGGCTAAACATCTCTGTACTTTATTGTTTGGGCTGGTAGGTTTTCAGATTTCTGATTTCCTCCAATCTGCACAATACTCATAGGTGTCAGTCATGTTCATTTCATTTACTAATTTCACACCATCTCTTCTCCTTATGTAAAATGGTTTTACAATTTTCTGCTGCTTAACCTTTGATAAGGGCCTCACTCTTCAACAATTAGTCACTGAACAACAATTATATGCAATTATATACTTCAGTAAACTTAGTTGCACATTTTAGACTTTGCAGCACAGACTTCTTACTGTGAGTAGCCAATTGAATCTAATTGTAAAAAACAACTTTTTAAAGCGAAAAAAAAATTCAAAGCGTATTGGCTTTAAACAGTTAGTATACTTATTACAGTTAGTATACCTATATAGTATCTTATATTAAGAATATATATTAAGAAAATCACTGGAAATTAATACGTTCCTAAGCCAACATGGATGAAGATAGCCCATAATCGAGAGACTTTGAGGAAAAAATTGGAGCATTTAAAAAAATAACTGCTTGAGGTGCTGCAATGCTGATTAGTATCTTCATTGCCCTCTAGAGTTTAATATTAGTCTTTATTGGTATCATATCTTTCGATCGCTGGTAGTAATATTTTCAACATCACTGCAGGTGTTGGATGCCACCAGGAGGTCTGATGACTTTGGCTCACACGAGAGTGACAGAAGAAACCTCCATCAGCCCACCCACATCTGCTCCAGGCCCAGTATGGAGTCTCCATCTCCATTATGCACCCAACAGGAACAGACGAAGCAGACTACAACAGACAGCATCCCTGCCGCACTGGCCAGCACCCTTGAGCACATTGTAGGACAACTGGATGTGCTCACTCAGGTAGAGTAATAGTTGACAGAATTTGCTGTGTATTAACTTTGCTGTACAGAATTTGCTGTGCAGGTCACCATCCAATAAATGCATTGAGATGTTGACTTGCAGCTGTTAAAGCTATAATGTGACAAATTAATTTATACGTTCATATTCCAATTTCCAAAATCAATTTCACTGTAAATTGAGAAAACTATTTGATTACAAAGAAGCTGACAAGTTGCTACCTTAGAATTATACGGTTCAAATCTGCGTTTTGACCAGTTTTGAGATATTGAGGTTTAAAGTTTTTGCATTGTAAATACCAAAACGGATAAGTGGAACAAATTACTTTAAAGCATCAGAGTTACAGACACCCCAAATGTATTCTAAATATGAAATATTAAAATTCTACCTAATTTAGAAATCAGAATCGCCTTGGAATTACAAGGTTCTATCTAACAAAACAGAAAAGATAACAATGGTTTAAGAAATATTTACAATTTACTTATGTAGCCTATCTTGAATATGTGAAATGTATGTCTTACAAATGTGTTTTCATCTATCAGAATGTTATATCTAAGCTTTTAATTAAACAGTGTTGCGTCCAGTGAAGAAGCAATTTTTTGCTCCAGGCTAGACAAACATGCTCCAGGCTAGTAACAAGACAGAAGGTTTGAATGCTGTAAATCATGTTACTCAAGCAATTGTGTAAAACATGAAAACAACAACTGCAACAAAAACATAAACTTGACTGCCTTCAAATTCTCAAATAGATATTATAATATTCATATTAGCTAGCGCTAGTTAGCGTTATGCAATCGCTAGCTAGCATACGCTAGCATGAACTAGTGAAAGAAGTTGTCAAACACAAAGATATTTAGACTTTTCGAGAAATCTATAGCACTGTCCTTGTTGCTTTCAATGACATTTTCACATTTATCAAGTCTCATAACACAGTATTAAACCAGTGGGACTGGGACAGGCTTATCAGTAACAACATAAAGATGTAAGCCCTGATTGGTCCTCCTGTGTACATTCCAAATTATGATTGGGCCGCCGCAGATAGAACCTTATAAGACCAAGTTTGATAAACATTTGATAAACAGCCTAACAATGGCTTGGTTGGCTCTGGCAAAATAAGCTATAGTAGGAAAATATTTTAACATATTATTTAACATAATATTTTAACATTAAAAAATTAAAGCCTGCACCTTTACAGGGCGGTCATATCAGATTGTGTCTTCCATTGATGAACACATGCAGACACAGTGGTTAGCATATGCTTGCAGCCATGTTAAGCTGTGGTGCTCACATGGGAGTCAAAGTTTGGAATCCTGCTTGTGTCCCATTTCCCCCTTCATCTCTTCAGTCATTTTCGTGTATGTACCATATCAGGCTTTAAATTCCTCACCATCCCCAGCCCAGCTCATCATTAGCGCTCACACTCATTCTTGCTTTGTGTCCCTCTGTAATGACTTTTGTAAAAGTTTTGTCAAAAGAACAACTAAATTTAGGTTATTCTTTCAATTGTAAGGCCCTTTGAATAAATAAAAAATTCTTTTAATAAATAATCTTGTTTAAAGTCCTTAGATCAAGAATGAATATTCATGTTTTGTGTAGCAGATATACCTTGGAATTATTTACATTATGGGTACAGGCTCCCAGATAAATAGCTGAAAAAAGTGAGGCCAATGTAAATGTCTGTAAAGATTTTTTTATTTTTATCAAACCAGTCTCAGCCATTTAAGCACAGTACATCTAGAGTAACTAGCTATAATGATTTGTAAAATATGAAGGACATTTTAATTAAGGTAACTCAAGGGTGAAATGGGGATTATAATCATTTACACAGTATTCATCCAGCCTGTTTATCTGCTCTTGTTAGTAGCTGAACTCTCATGGCCGTGTGGCAGCTCATTCTGCATAAGCCCTCGCTGAACTCCTAATGGACTATTAGTGCCTGTGTGTTGATCAGCTTACTGTACAGAAAATGGTAATGATCTGCTTTGAGTAAGGATTCGTGCTAATGTTTCTGCTCCTGCATATTTCAGTTTTCAGTGCTGCCATGATGATCTATGGCCATAACAGCTGGGAAAGTGCTTTTCTCATACGTCTTAGGCACTAGAAAAGCCTTCTTGCTTTGGTATTAAAGTTTAATGCACCTATAGAAACACAAAATCATTACAGCCTGATTAAAACAATGGTTACTCATATTGAAACTTGCTAATTAGAATGGGTATTATTAATAGGTTAAATAAAGCATGCATACTGCTTGGCCTATGTATTTTGTTTTATAGTTTGTTTGTGGAAAAGAGGCTCAGTACTGTTTATCAAACCTGTTTATCAAACCCTAAGAATAGCTTTGCAATCAAAGGAACAGTTCACCCCAAAATACAAACATTATATCATTATTGTTCTGTTATGTTGTTCCAAACTCATATGCTGATGTTTTGTCTGTGGAACACAAAAGTTTAGATAAATTGTTACACAACTCATGCTATACCATGATGGTTCATAGTGTCCATAGACTTTTAAGTTCTAAAAAGCACCATAATAGTATTCTGTATGAATTATGATCTATATTGGAAGTCTTCTGAAGCCATACAGTGGTTTTATATGAGGAATCAGACTGATTTCACTGATTATTCACTGATAATCCACCTTCCTGAAGCTTGCTTCTACCTCATGTTCTTGTGAAGAATTCATGGGTTACTACATATGTAAGAACAAATTCCTTATCAACTTGCTTTTTGGGGTGCCGCTAGGGTTTCTGGGCCCCCTGGCTAATTTTGCTCAGGTCCCCTCAGTCAGTTCCCAAATGCATTTGGCGTATGATGCATTCCTGGTGGTCCTTCTTGGCCACCTGTGTGATCAGGGTCTTTAGAATCTTTCTAATCCTCCCCCAGTTACTAGGCCCTAGTCCAGATATAACTAAATAAGCTATTTTACATACATTTCATCTTGCTTAAACACATGACACAATGAGAAAAGTTAATGAATTCTCAACGCTAGAGATCTTTTGACTGTACAACATTATAAGTGTTCATATCATTAAATGTTTTCTGACTCATCTTCAGCCAGGAATGGATAATGTTTCTGAGCTGCTCAGGTCAGCAGTTCCAGTTGACCTGCCTCAGTTCTGATCTGTGCTGCATGGTATCATCATAATCAGTTTGCAGTTACAGCTCTATGATAGTGGAGGTGAAAAGTCTTTATGCTGCAGCTATTAGCGTGCAACAGCTGTTTTCCATCACAGAAGAACACCACCTTCTGCCCTAATCCTGTTCTTTTGGCATGTGGAAAACACTCGGGCCTCAAAGGGGGCTTTTCATCATCTGGGAGCATTTATCCGTATTCCAGATTTACATTCTCCATGCAGGCAATGCTAACCTTTACCTTTATACAAACAGCCCCATCTGCCATGACCTGCATTTCTGCTAAATGGAGTTTAACCAGTCAGTTCCTTGTTCACTCAGTCTTAATTCGGGACAAAAACACTTGATTCGGGACAAAAACACTTGATTCGGGACAAAAACACTTGATTCGATTAAGGAGACCAAAGCTGAAGCCTGATCCAAGCAACCTTTAAAGATGAAGTGTGTTTTTTGGAAGTTGAAATACTCTCTCCTATATCAGTTCAATATGAAAATTGCAACTTCGTACACAGAGGCTTTTGTATTTTAAAAAACTGATTGAATGTCTAACTGGTCCAACATTAGAATGGAAGGAGTCGCAGGAGGGTTTAGGAAACCACTTTAGTCTTTTGTGATTCTGTTTGGTGCTGTAAATATGACACTTCACCATTACAGGTATAGTTTGTGTCACCCAAAACTTTTTAGCATAAACTGAAAAGGTTTTTATTTTTGTTAAATTATGATTTTTATAGAACAAACAAATTTTCTCTACAAAGAGACTACAAGTATATCATATCCTAGTTGACTGAATTTTTAGCTCAGTTGCAGTAACTTATGTTACGGCATATGTAAAAGGCATAATCTAGGGTTAAACATGATGTCAGAGGATTTGTTTGCAAAGCTAACATAATGAAAGCCATGAGTTGAACAGAGATAGACTGGGCTGGCTTGACCGATTTTTGCCAGTATTCCCTTTTTTGCACTTTCTCCAATTTCAGACTAGTCTTGTGTAACCATACCTATGACTGAACAGCATAAGGTCGGCACCAGGCAGACTGATTAAAATAACTTTGACAGCAAATCAGATTGCAGCTTGCTAGATTAAAAAGTGATTTCCAGTTTTGTGAACAATACACATCAGATGATCAGTGTACATACTGTGGGCAGTCTGTGGACTGCGACTAAGACTAAATCTAGACCAAATCTCATCTATACTCTATTCTTTTTTTATTGAAACTCTGTCGTTTGATTACAAACCATAGATGGTCTCTAAATGATAGATAAGATGAAAGGAGTTATGAAATATATATTTTTTTGCTTTACCAAAGAAGACAAAGTTTTTTTTTTTAAGTATTTTTTGTTCCTTTGAGTCAGATGCTTTAATTTCACAAAAGTGAATGATTTAGTCACAAACCAACAGACTGTTGAGTTCTACTCTGTATTCAATAATTCGTTCACAGGGTTTATAACTTTAAACGTATTACTTCTTCACACAAAGCACGACTCATATGGATCCTTTTATTGATACTTTTATGGTCCTTTTTGAAGCATAAAAGCCTCAGTTCCCATTAATTGTAATTGCATTAAAAGGAGCAGTCAGTACATTTCTTCAAAATCTATTTTTGTTTCTTTCGGAAAATCATATAGCTTTGGAATGACTTGAAGGTGAGTAAATGATGTTAAACTTCTAAATCTTTCTTTGGTAAAACCACATTTTTATCTACAGTGTATTTTGTCTCTGTAATGTTCCTGTAGGGTGTTCCTGTAGCTCAACTGGTAGAGCATTGCGTTAGCAGCGCAAAGGTTGTGGGTTCGATCCTAGGGAATACTGATAAAAATGTATACCCTGAATTCACTGTAAGTCGCTTTGGATAAAAGCGTCTGCCAAATGAATAAATGTAAATGTAATGTAATCCAAGTATGAATGCACTGACTCAGTATAAAGCAAATCTAATGCCTACAGTCAGCCCAAAGTGTAACACTCTTTAAAGAAAACATTGTATCCAGTTGCTAGAAGGACCCAATAAATAATTCACATTTGAACCTGAAACGGGGGGAATGTGCTAAGCTACACACATTAACATACTCACAGACTGCATCTGACATGTAACCTTACTGCAGATTATAAAGATGGGAAATGTTATGGGAAATTAAATTCACAGGGTTGGTAACATCAAGAACATTTTTAATACCTTAACTTATTAAAGCAAGCCCAAATGTCATTACAATCACTCAGTTGGTGCGCTAGCCACAAAATTTAAAATCCAGGACTCATTTCAAAAACTGAAAACCACAGCTGGGGTATGTGGGTAATAGAGCCACCACTGAAACAAAAATAAACCTGAATCGGGTTTAATAGACCTATAACACAGGTTTTACGGGGCAAAACCTGCTTTTTTTGCTCTGTGTAGATGCATCTATTTTAGATTTAACTGACTTTATATGACTGAATTTAATTCTTGCATGCCGGCAACAGTTCCAGTTAACCTCATTTACAAATCATTTCCATCTGCAGTACATCAGTATGGAGTTTCATTGGTTTATCTATGAAAACCACTTTCTTAATAATGGAAAGCTGAATTTTGTGCTATACTTTTTGAATTTTGAATTTTTTTTATTTTTATTGGTTTACGACATACACAAGGCTCATACAAATTTATATTTGTATGAGCGACTGCAAATCTGAGCTACCAGTTTTTTTGAGCTGTGCAAAAACAGCAGTCAGTTTCTATAAGGCAAATGTCTACAGAAATCTTTGTAACTGTAAATTTGGATACTTTTACTATTCTAAAAAAAACTTTCAAGCAAAATCAAAGCGTTTTGTCTACACACAGTGGCAGCAGCATTTTGAACAGAAGTCTTTCGTAGCGTCCCATTATCACAGTTTTACCTACGGTAACTCCAGTGACCTTCAGTGCTGTGTTGCACCAGAGTCTAGTGCTGCCCAGCTACTTCAGATTGTCCCGATAAGCTCTCGCTCGTATTGATTGGAAAAGCACACTTGCAGAGGAAGGAAATGCAAAACCCATTCCCTCTAGCATGAAATACCAGCAGATGTTATCGAGCTCTGCCTCTCAGGCCCCAAGGGGCTGGCTCAGGAAGCCTGTTTACTGAACATCAGCCCTGTCTCGCCCACATTCTGAACCGTGTGCACTCTGGGGGTCATCCTTGGGTTGCACTAACCCGCGCATCAACTGCGTCCTTATAGAAAGAGAGCTACACTCAAACACGGATAGAGGGAAGACTTGAAACGCACAAGCACGGCAAAGAAGGATATAATTCCTCGGCTATAATTAGCATTCCGAGGATTTGTCTTTTACTGTAAACTTATTTCAAGCTATATAAAACGGGTCCAAAGTGAAAAGGCTGAAGTCTGTAGTTAAAGCATTTAGTGGATGATTTTCAAAAACATAGCCTGTGTTTGATGGCTGACGGACGGGACTACATTAAAATTCAGTGTTTCAGATTTACATGGGTAGAAAAGTACAAGGAATGTCTGTTCTTGAATTTTGTATGGCATGTTGTTCACTCCGCACAAATCAAAGTTCAAATCATGGTTCAAATGGCTCTCAAATAGTGAATTGTCTGTCCCTGAATGTATTTAACCGAATCAGTCCTAAATTTAAAGGTGTCTGTGAATCATGTTTTTTATACTGTGCATAAAATTAAAAAAGTCTACTCCTTTTTGTGGTATACACTGTATATGCCAATTCAGTTCTGCCATTGCCAAATATTGTACACACTGCTGTGGACTACTTTTTATACTATTTTAAATGTAAAGTGTAAAGTTAAACTGCACTAAACTTTAAAATACAGATTCAGATAGTTTTGGTGAAACTGTATTTTTGGACTATTCTTTTAATGAACTGTTTAAAACTAATTCAGCAAGACACTGATACCATCCTGGCATATCATGTAACATGACATGTTACATGACACAAGTAAGTGTTTTATGTAGGTAAATATTTCTACTTATGAATTGATATATTGGTAAACAAATACGTTTTAAAGATTTTTCCACAAAGCTATTTAGTGGAACAGAACATTCATATCTCAAATCCAGTTTCTGCGATAGGCTAAAACTGAAACTTTTTTTGTGCCTTCCTCCATGGACCAGTGTTTTCAAGAACTTTTGATGTGGTTGACTGGACCACCTTCACTCTGTTCTCTGTGACTGAACTCTTCAGCTCCTTTAAAGTGTTCACTGGCCTTCTGTGGCTTCGCTAACAAGGCTTTCTTTGTTTGTGCAGTTTTGGGGGTTGATCTTTTTTTGGACAGTGTCTGTTTGGTCTGATGTAGCTTCTGCTGTCCCGGAATCGAGACTATACTAAAACTACTGGAAGTTGTTTTGTGCCCCTTTCCTAATATTCAGTTTGCCTTAATTTTAATGACCTAATTACTTTTATCAAGCGTCATTGGAATGCTCCTCAGTCTTTATTTGAAAAACTGACCTTTATATTTACAGCCCTGGTGCTTTAACCCATGGGGATGTCACCCAAAGAATGTGGATGTAAACATGTGATCTTTGGGGGCAATTCCACTGAAATTGACACACTATCTCAGTTACTTCCAGCTTCACACTGTAATTAAAATGCCACAACAGTACACCAAATTTCTGCCTAGATTTGATTGGTCAACAGATGTTCTTTGAGGAACAACATCACAGCCCTGGTACGTCACACAAGCATACACATACGCTTACAGCACCATTACTGCGAATCACAGCAACCAAGTGATGAACCATGTGTCACGAAATTATTGCCTATTACTAATAATGAGATGCATGTTGCCTCTAAAAGTAATGTCAACACAAAAACTGTTTGTCTTGAGCATTAAATTGTGTTCATAAGCGTGAAGCAGAAGCTTATGTGCAATGCCAAGCATTGGCTGGCCTAGTATAAAGCTTGTTGCCCATGTACTCTGAAGCAGTGTGAACATGTTCTCAAGTAATAAATTATACCATATCATACAAATCTGGGTTTGGTAGATCCAGAACACTACCTGCCCAAATGCTGTGCCATTGTTTTGTAGCAGAATAATAATGGAATCAGACTGTTTCTACATCCTAGACAATTCTGTGCTTTCAAAAGTGCAGCGACAGTTTAAGGAGGGAGCTTTCCTGTTTCATTATGACAGTTCTCCCAGGCACAACAGGAAATCTATATAGAAATGGGTTGTCAAGGTTGGTGTAATAGTCAGACCATGACCTAACGATAATAAACCTATATCAGTGCCTGACACCACCAACATGGAAAATATTCAAGCTGTTATAGCAGAAAAGCGGGTCTGTACAATAATGCCCATGACAGCACTTTTTTTTTTATCGATGGTCCTTAAACCCGCATTATTCTCTGTCTGCATTATTCTCTAATATTCTCATTATTGTACATAATTTCAGAGGGCTTTGATAGTTTTGTGTAACAAGATTTTTTTGGGCCCACTTTTTATTGATTATCTGTCAGCAGGATTGTGCTTAACGTCTATATATAAACAGTAGAAAACGCGCCTCATCTGTGTCTGGTAGACGTGACCCTAAACCAACATAATTATACAGAGCTTCCTTTAAACAGACTTGTTGAATTTGAAAATATGCATATCCCTATAATTAAACATACCAGAAAGCCTGAAAATATATTTTTACAACAACATGAGGCCAATAATAGCTTCTATAATATTATGTAACATCCTTTTCTGCACTACCAGCCTTCTAGCTTTGACTGAGTACAACTAGAGCAATTACTGCACGTTTCTTCCGGCGAGCTTGTTTTTTATGCTGCTCATGCTCCCACAACAGATGTGCTGTTGTGAATGGCTTCTGTCCAGCCCCCACAGTACATTAAGGTCAGGGTGTTCTCTGTGCGTGCCCTCATGACAGGCCCACTACGCCACGCTGACCCTGGCGCGAGACATACTGCCTCCATTTCTTCATCCCATCTCCAGCCTGACTTAGAGAAGGGTGCTTTCTTGAGGGGTCTGTCTGTGCTTCCGCCCCACGTAGAGGATGTGGTGTTTGGTTTCTGCCTCATACCACAAACGAGGGGTTCGTATTCCGCCCCGCATAATCAGCGGGTTTGTCTGCGAGGAGAACAGCACATCTGTTTGGGGCCGGCCAAAATAGATGCATTCATGCATTCTTGTGATGATGGATTATGACTCCCTCCCACGGCTGAATCTGTCTCTCTCTTTCTCGCTTTTGCTCTCCTTTATTTTCCCAAGATCTCACTTTTTGTGATTTCTTTCAGTTTCTTCATACAGTCGTTTTATTCTCTCATAATCCTTCTTACTAGCTTAGTGTTGGGGAAGCTACTTTAAAACTGCAGCTTGGAAATAGTATGAAATTATATGAAAATCTATGCATGTTAACAGTTGCTTTTGCTTTTTTTGTAGACGGTGGCCATTTTGGAGCAGCGCCTGACACTGACAGAGGACAAACTAAAGGAGTGTGTTGAGAACCAACACAAGATCATGTCTCAACACCAGTCCATGTCTGAGAACTGAATCAGCAATCTGCTCTAACTACCTCTTGCCATCCCGTCCAGTAACAGTACCCCAAAAAGAGTCAAACATTTGTTCTAGTCCAAAAACTTTTTCTGTATCCCAGATCAGCATTGATTTGGTGACACTAGTTAATAACACATGAAACATTACTTCATTATGAAGCAGATGTTTTCTGTGATTTTTTTTTTGCATTGAAAAGCTCAAAGCTTTTGATGGAGAATTGTGCTGAGGGTGTATCGGTTTCTGCTGAGTCTGGTTGCCCTGTTGGTGTCCAGTGCTGCACACAGTAGAACCAGAGTAAGGCTGTAATGCAATCTATCTCAAAACCACACTGAAATCTATCCTTGGATAAAATTCTGATAACAGTAACGTCAAAATAGCAGCTTTTCTTTTCCTTACTTATTTTAGTTCGGATTGTATTATTCTTTATTCCACTTTTCATAATGCCTGTGAAATTTTCCTTCTGTAGCTACAGTGAATGTTGTTTTAATTAAGCTTCTAGGAGCTGTAGTAGTTTTTGTGTTGTGCATAGTTTTAGGCAAAAATTTGTATACTATATTGTTCTCAAAGAAAATTTTAATAAAATGTATTTAACATATTGTGCTTTCTGTGTAATTCTGTGTTGTCCCTGCTGTATATTACTGTAAGTTATAAAACACTTCTGATTGGTCAATACAGTGTTCCAAAGTATCAGAGGCTGTGTGAAAATATTGATGAAGGGTGAATTTAATTACGTGCCATACCTCCGCTAACTTATAAATATATGGTGCCTAACATGTAAATTAAAATCGAACTGAATCTCTAAGGGTGCTGTGCAGGTAGTCAAGTGTCTTGTGTCATAGTTGTTACTACGTTATTAAGGTGTTTGCTATATTGACTATAGCACCAGCCCTCACTATCAGCATCCACAGCTATTCAAGAATCACAGAATATGGGAACCCTGTATATAGTAACTATTTTACACAAGCAATATAGTACAAGAAGCTAAGTTTATGCTTTATATGTCTAGATAATTAGAAATTTAGCCAAAACCACCCCATTCGACAGACAACCAACATGATCAGACTTGTGCAGGGAAGGACTTTGAAACAACAAATTTATTACTAACTGTAGTTCCTCCCTCGTGCAGTGTTTGTAAGCTTGGCTTGGGATTCAGGAAGAAAAGTAGGGAGAAGAAAACTGGACCAATAGTCCTCATGTGCACATGTGGGGCCCATAGGGCTGAGGGAAGAATTAGTCAGCATCATTTTTTCTCTCTGTCTTTGGCCCTTTATGAGGGTAACATCTGGATACCTTTTCCCCAATCTGCTGTATACCAATGCAGTTTTCATAGGAGCACTACATTAAAGTTTAGTGTGACACTTTAGTGATAAATGTACAACAAATTTTCTCATTTTTGAGTATGTGAAAGTTAGGGTCACTCTGCCTTTTTCTAATTTCACAAAAAATTTTACAGTTAAATAAATGTGGCTTGGTTTTTAGTTTTAATAACAATCATAATACCAAGAAAAGTAATGTATAATGTTCAGTCAGGTGGTTTTATTCTACAATATTTGGTTTACTATTTGGTTTACTGCATTGTCATTTATTTTATGGATCTTTACCAAATAAATGTGCAAATTGACATGATACTGGTACAATTAATTAGAAAATGGGTTGCTTGGGACCAAGATTAATTAACAGTTGAGAGGTCATTACACACAAATTTAAGCACAGTTTAAGGAAAAAAAAAAAAGGATTTCAGAGAGCTGTGTAAAGATAAATATATTACAATATACAGTATATACTACAAAGTAACAGGGTTGGCAGTTTTACAATTTTAATTGAGACAATGATAGTGTGTTAAGAAGAACAATTGTAATGCTGATATGTCTGCACATTCACTTTGACTCTGCATGTATAAAAACAGCCCTGTTACCACACCTGGACACCTAGGGCGGGGTAACGTGAAAGAACTAAAAGAACCATAACAAGAACTACAAAACATGACTTCAAAATAAAAGGCATGATAACGGAACAAAACATGGACACGTTACAGGAACAGCATATTATTTTAATAAAGGACTATTATGATGATAGGGTTGAGGCATACCCTGAGAACAAGTTTTTGAAAATATATATTTTGGTCCATAGTCTAAAAATACACAAAAACATATAAACAAAATGCTAGCTTCAAATTGTGCATATTTCCTAATACACAGTAAATAAAAGAACATTTAACATCACAATAGTTACTATATTTTTGTTGACATGTTGCCAATATGTCAACAAAAAAAATGCCAATAACAACACACATTGGGTATTTATTTGTTTTGTTTTTATTTCAACAGAAGGTAACTTAACAGCGTACACAAAAGGCCCTTGTTGACCCAAAGGCGTTTTCTTTTATTTTGATTGACATAACACCGGCAGGTGTCAGTGTGCTGAATGGAGGAGCTATTGTAGAAGAACTGATGGGATGTTTATCCTTGTCAAAACTGAATCTGTTTTTTCCAACTGTACAGCTGTTGTACACCTGGCTATTTTGTTTAGTTTTCATACAATTCAAAAACAGACAGGTGTTTATCAAAAAGTTTAAAGGTCCTACCACAAAAAAACACTACAAGTGTTTTAGATTAAAGAACTGAAGCAATGTACCTCCTGACCGCTAATACTGCTCAGGCCTGGCTGGGCAAAGCAGTGCTTTATTTCCTGTTTCCCTCCCTGAGTGAGTATTGAGTTTATGTTTGGGAATTCAGGCCATGCCTTTCCCCTCGTGAGCTCACTGCACAAAGCAGCCCACGCATGAGCTGCAGAATGATGTTTCCACTCGACTCTTTTGCATCTCTTCCAGTTTCTACTCACCATAAAAAAGAAAAATAGTCTGAGTTTGGGTATTAAAAACATTATTTTTCAAATGTCATCATTTGGTTTTCCAAACCTGCTTAGAAATAAGTTGTTGCTTAGGAGTGAAATTTATAGTGTAGTGTAGTATAGTGTGAGATGTCACAATACACATTATTGTATACAAATTATTGACAATAATGGTGCTATTAATACATTTTGATAAAGTGTTTGATATAGATTATTATTGATATGTGTTGATAAGTGTTAATACTACACAAATGAGCACCAGGTCACCACAATGGTCACAAACTCTCTCTGTCTCTCCACGCTGGTATTTTAAGTGAAAGAAAAAAATGTGATGAATTTGACTGAAGTATTATTTAATTATTTTTTATTTCAACAGATATTACCATAATACAATTAAAGTGTATAATTTTGGCCACAATTAATATTATTGTATAGAATATGTGATATTGTGGCTGCACTAATTTGGTATTATTTTTAATATGATGTCATTTTAAGCAATCTCAGCTGTTTTGTTAGTTTTCTTCATTTTGCTAGCTTCAGCCACCAAACTGTTGTTGCTGTTTACAGAGCTTAGGGCTGTAACAGAGACAGATGTCCTTTCTCACAACACAACTTTATTTTGTTATGAAAATGATGGCATTAATTATATGCAGGAGCTTGATTTTTTCATATACTATACAGACTATGGGGCTTTGCTACACATACACACACACACAAAATAAGTAGCTAATGAGAGGTGCTCCAAAAGAAAAGATATTCTGTGAGCTTGCTAATATGCTGAGTGATGCAAAAATGACTTATAAGTGATAAAAGATTTGTTACTAATTTAACAACAAAGTCATTACATTTTCTATCATTTTTTTTATTTATCAGAGCATATTGTAGGGATCATAAACGTTGTATAGCTCATGCTTGAAAAGAATTCATTAAAAAACTAACAACCAAACACAACAAAAGCCTGTGACTAAGTTTGCGAGATCTTCACAGCCTAGAAAACAAAGATCTTAACAATCCACACCCACTTTAATGAGCAGGACTTTGTTTCTGTATAATACTGTAACCAAACTATCTCTGATTTAGCTGCCATGCTAGTTTTGATTTATGGCATCTGACGATAAAGTTGTAATTAAAGGGCCAAAAGTCGTAAAAGAACATTTGCTTTTGTCTTTCAATTTTATGGGCGTAGGAAGGTGCCAAACTCTTTGTAGTCAAAGATAGCAGGGTGGAGCAAAGGCAAAGTTCACCAATGAATCATCTTCTCTAGTTTACTATTGAAAAAAAATCTGTTCATTCAGTATCATTCATGGAAGTGACCAGGCAGGCCACTCCTAAAAAATGGCCTTGGCTTACACACGAAAGAGGGCTGGGTTTACATTAATGGATTTCTCAGTCTGAATCTCAGTGGAGGAAATGCCAATCAAGGCGTGGGAGTTTACACTACAAGGGTGGATTAGCACTTGAGTGGGCCGTATGGAAACTTTAGCCACTGCCAGTGTCATTCACTGCAGCCGAATTACGAAACGCCACTTCATCTAAACCATCAGCTATAGCGCTTACCCTTACTAATGACATTAACATTCAACTGTGTCTCTCTAATGGTCTATATGGAAGATCACTTTGCTTGAATTGTTCCAACGGACGCTTATTTTGTCTGACATTTTGCTGATGAAGAGGATGCAATTGTATGTTTCAGTGAAATATGGATAAATTCATCTATGGAAGGATATTTGTACTTGTTCGAAGCACTGGCACTTTTAAATCATAATAAACAAATTTCTTGACAAGGTAGGAATGCATGGTTTGTCCTCCGTATGTATCGCACCAATATTTGTTTTGGATGTTTACCTTGGAACAGTTGGCAAGGACTCAAATCCAGCAGGAAATTAAAGCTAAGTGTGGTTTCCTGCCCATCATCCTTTGCTATTACGAGACTGGGCACAGTGACAAAAAGAAATACAAAACATAGTCCAAATTCAATGTGATATGTAATAAAGCCAAAAAATTATACTTGTTCATAAAACCTCACTTTCATTGTCTCAAATCGTGGCCGGGAACAAAATATTAACATATGTTTACACAGAAAGATCTGTGTTTAGGAAAACAAATTGTCTTGGTTAATAATGATTAAAAGCATTTTTTTTGTAATTCACTTAAGATGCTGCATTCTAGTGGTGCTTGTAGCTATGTGCATGTAATTTGTCTGTGAATACAACCTAATTATACTCATTAACACGCCTTTGATAAACGATTTGTCATCTCTCTGCTGTTATTCTTTTTAATTGATAACAGGTTTCAGCAAGTGCACCTGTCAGCCCTGGCCCTAAAACACCTTTATTAACTTTATATGACGTAAATTTAAGGTGTAAGGTATAGGCCATATCACCTACCCCCCCAGAGTATATGGGACATTATATTTATTTATAATTAAAACATTTATATTGAATTTAAGGTTATATTGGATGACATAAACCAAGTTAATTTTAGCAGAAGCACAAGGACACTTTTCAAGCAAAACATTTCTCTTTAAGTTCTAAAATAATAAATATAATATTGACAAAAAGGACACAATGTATCTGTATCAGAGTATAAAAATCAGTTCTAAATAAATTCTAGGATCATTTGTTTTGTTGCCACTTCCATGTTTTGTTATGTAACACAGTTGCATGCATACATTTCATTTTAAAGGGCCTAAAGAACAAATGGGGGTACATTCCATGTATATGTTTATAAACCAAATGTTCTTTTGCGTACTTCTGCTGTGAAGATAATTTAATAAACAGCCTCAAGAAGCTCTGTTCACAGTGAGAGGCCTTTGGGATGAGAGAATGGAGACACAAGGAGCTGACAGTTTGGAGTAACTACAACTCATCTGGGCAAATAAAAGGCCATTGTGTCTGGTCTAAGCATCTCACTCCTCCCATCATGCATCTGTGCTAAAATCAGAAAGTCCTTCTTTTGCCCCCAATCTCAAGTATTTAGAATGAATTACAGGTAACATGACTTTTCTGTTTATAGTAATGTTAAGAATCTTGTCAGTTTTGTGTTTCGAACTGAAATCATGACTGTGGTTTGACTGTGACTCTGATTCCTGAAGAGCTGCATTACTTTTGGGCTCTATTTTATGAATTTACAATGTTTTATTTTCTCAATTGCTTTAGCTATGCATACCTTTAAATCACCAAAATCACAGCAGTAGGAATAAGGACTTTGTGGTTGAATATATAAAAGGGAACTGATAGTTAAGGAGATTAACTTTTTAACTGGGGGCATTCCATTCATAATCAGCATTCATAGAAATAAGGCTGTTATGCACAGCTGTAATCCTTAAAGGGCCAGTGTACACTGTCAAGTCCAAGTACACCTATATTGGAGGTTTACTGTAGAAACATCCTATCTAAGAATGACATCCTTCACTGGTAGCAGGCAAACATATCTGCCTTAACATATTTTCATTGTGCAGTATAGGAAACAATTTATTACGGACTATCTTCTTACTCTTTCCTGTAAACATTTCAAATTATACAATTGTTAAAACATTTATATATAACCAGCTGCGATGAGCAATACAACACCCATCATGTTGTGTAGCCAAGAGTAAAGTCTCGTTTGTCCAAAATCACTTCACATAAATGTCAATGACGTATCTCCTGATTGGCTGTAATTATGTCCCTCATTATAGAGAGCATTTCATTGGACAAAAAAAATCTTCATACCCCTAGAAACAAGACATCAATATTTATGTATGTTTTACAGGAAGAGAAACAATGTATAAAAATGTGTATATGATATGTTTTTGCCGTTTAGTAATATCAATAACATTAATCCGCATAGTCTTGAAACTAAAGAAAAACGACTAAACCCCACATTTGAATACACGCCACAGATAATTCATTATTTTGAGAGGGAAAAATAAGACGCACTGCGTCTTTAAATGCTCCATTGTAGACTCCTCCCACCCCCGTGACGTGTTTCTTTTTTTTACAGCCTGTCAAACTGCCATCCAAAAATGACAAACAGGCGAGCGGACACACCACGATCATGAGCTGCTCTATTCACCCGACATCCCCAAAACTTTCAACGTGTTTTGCCATCATTAGCATCATCTGACGGACCGGACCGCAATCTCTTATGGACGCCCAGCCTGTGTTTTCCCGTTTCAGCACACTGCAGGAGGAAACCCGCGATGTGTTGGTGAGCGCACACACAATCTCAGCGCCATCACACTGAAACAGGAGAGCCAATCCACGAGTGTGGATATGCCCACGGGGAAACTTTTCGTCGCCTGATTTTTCTCTCCCTCTCATTATATCGCACACAAAAGCCTCGCCCCATCTCCCCCATGAAAAATACTCACTGGAGCGGCGTGATGATGTCGAGCAAAAGCGCGGAATGGCTGCAGGATGAGCTGGAGTCTGGCGGGGGCTCGCTGTTGTTGCTCGACTGCAGGTCGCACGAACTCTTCGAGTCTTCACACATCGAGTCCGCCATCAATCTGGCCATCCCGGGACTCATGCTTCGGAGGTTAAAGAAGGGCAACTTGCCCATCCGATCCATCATCCCCAATAATGAGGACAAGGAAAAGTTCGTAAAGCGCTGCAAGACGGATACGGTGGTGCTGTACGACGAGGCGACGTCGGACTGGCAGGAGAGCGGAGCCGCGGGCTCAGTACTGGGTCTCCTCATGCAGAAGCTACGGGATGATGGATGTAAAGCGTATTATTTGGAAGGTAAAGGCGTGGGAACAAATGCAGTAGAAACAGGACTGATAACTTTCGTGGAATTGTCACACAGGAGTTCCGTTTGGAGCCAGACCGCATTTGATTCCTTCTCATAATTTGCTATTCAAAACTTTTAACGTCCCAAGAGCCCCGAGTTTGTGTTAAAATACCGTTAATTGAATTACTTTTTATTCAAACAGAATATTCAAATGTTTAACAGATTTTAATTGACTCCTACACGTTTGTCAGTGGGAGACAGCGTGCTTTACGTTTAAATGTGACCGTGTAACAAAGTTGTCACGATTACAAGCTCAGCGATTAATCATTGATTTAATTGGGATTACGAAATAGTAACTAAATGCAATGATTATACAATGATTTACTCGCGTTTTAACAGCCATTAACTTTTACTACGTAAAAATATTTTTAATTTTTGAATCCGTAAGACTGATATTTACCTATTTAATTTCCCCTAAAATCGTAATTGTCTTTTATAAAACGTTTCTTCTTTTCTAGGACACGTGTTTTGTCGACGAACTTTTTAAAAGGCTTTGGAAACAAAGATGTTTTCAATTAATTTCTTAAAATGGCTCCGCCATGTTGTCTTTCAGAAGTAAAGCAGGCGATTCATGAATGAACGACCAAAAGGCTAAATTACGACGCAATTTAACGTTTATCCATACATTTACGGGTTTTATTCGATATTCGATGCAAATATAAGCATATGTGTGACGTTTTGATCTTGGTGGTTAAATGTTTGTTGGCTTGTGTAATTCTCTGCATCGCCACCATTCACAAAATAAGTCGAGTTGCACTCATGAGCTTTCATGAAACAGTACAGCCGCACGTTACTAACATTCAACACTCAAGCACCACTAGACTCAAACCTAGAACAGACTTTTTTGTGACGCTTTAATTTAGTTTAACGAATGTATTATTAATAAACCTCAGTATATTTTGCACAAACATGCATGTTTCATAATTTCTCTAAAATAATTTATCATGTAAGTGCACAGTAACCAATGATCTGTTATGGAATATTTAAATAATGTTAATAGTTTTAATTAATTAATTAACGTAGTTATCCATTTATACTCACTAATAGTAATCATATTATATCTGTCTTGTTCCAGGAGGATTTAACAAGTTTCAAACAGAATACCCAGAGCACTGCGAGACTAACTTGGACTGCTCCTGTCCAAGCAGCTCTCCACCCTCGTCCGTTTTGGGCCTTGGAGGACTACGGATTAGTTCAGATTGTTCTGATGGCGAGTCAGACCGGGAACCAGGTAGTGCCACAGAGTCAGAGGGCAGCCCCTTACCCAATAACCAACCAGCGTTTCCAGTCCAAATTTTACCCTACCTTTACCTGGGCTGTGCCAAAGACTCCACCAACTTGGATGTTCTGGGCAAGTACAACATCAAGTACATCCTGAACGTAACTCCCAATCTGCCTAACATGTTCGAGCATGATGGGGAATTCAAGTACAAGCAAATTCCCATTTCTGATCACTGGAGCCAAAACCTATCTCAGTTTTTCCCTGAAGCCATTTCTTTCATAGGTAAGTGTTTAACCTCTTGGAAGTATATTTCCCATATACCTTTTGTATTTATTTTGTATTTATTTTTGAGCATTAAAAGACTAAATATAACTTGAATGTGTTTGTTTTGGTGAATTTAAATTTTGAAGCCGCTACATTAACCCATCACCAGTCTGTATTTCACAATTTTCTTCCTTTATCCAAACTTAAGGAGTAGACAAACATTAAGTACAGAACACAAAAATCTTTGTGGTCCTTTTTTTACTACCCTTGATCTATAGAACAAAACCGTGTGGCAGCACCAATTCACCCAAAACATTTTCACAGATGAAAAGCCTTTTGTTTTACCTGAGATTTACAGTAACAGAAAACTTACTAACTGACAGATATTCCTTTTTATGGATTATTCAACTGCATGAGCAACAGTTAGGTCAGGAAAGATTTGCCTGGGTGATATACATCAAAAGCACAAAATTGCCAGAATAGTGAAACAGAGGAAGTAAATATAATTAATTTGGTGAGTTGTACAGAAGTAATCATTCTAGGCCATAAATCACTGTCGCATTGCTAATGGTGAACTGAAACATGCGAGCATGAATCAACGGAAACCAGCGATTTTTAAACAAAACTATTCATTTTGTGCATTTTGAGTTTAAATGGTCTTTAATTTGTTATTGGCTGGTTTTCATCTAATTTCTTTCAAAAACGAGCTGTTTCTTCAAAAGAACAAGGGTGGTATTGGTTTTGTTTTCTCATTGTATGTGTGTGTTGGCTATGCAAGTGTTTATTAATGTAATGCCACATTTGTTGTCTGTGGTGGGCCTTGGTTGATACATTCTAAATCATTTCCTTAAAACATTCTGTATGAGGTTACAGATGGTTTACATGCTTCTATTTAAGTAACGGTTTTGGAACTGTATTAAAAAATAGATTACAGACTATTACAGGTTTTAAAAAGTACATTTTTGATAAGTTGGGACTAAATTTTGTTGTTACAGTGATTTATCAGATGAAGCCCCTTCCAGTGTTTAACTTAAAATTTTACTATTTAGTTATCAGGTTACATTTTTTAAATAATAATCACAAACAGTTCTTAAACACAATAATTTAGTTTTTAAGCCTACATTTGGGCTGTTTACTGTTGTCAAGCAACCTGGCTTATTTTGTCCAATCAAAACTGTCTGTCTGAGTCTGTCTCTGGATATTCATCACAGGTCATAGTGGTTTGCAAATAATAATAATGTATAATACATTTTTGATCATTATACCTTATAATCCCTTTACAGTTTGGAAAAACAGAGTAATTTTGGGGTCTCTTGAGAATGTTCAGTCCACTGTTTTTACAGAATGCCCCTGGCCAGAATGGCAATAGCTAAGAGGTTGAACCAGTAAGGTTCATCCTACCTTGGAGTTATGACTGCATGTGTGGGTAGTTGTTGGTAAATAAAGAATGAAAGGAAACAAGCTATCAAATTTGTTTAAACGCTTTGTCCTTTGAACTTATTGGTTACGTCCACTTTGAAGTGTGGCAGATGTGTACTTTGATTTTAAAGACAGATTTACTGTATAAAGCCACAGGTATTTGGAATTGAAATATATTTTCCATCTGAGCATTTTTTGTTGAACAATAGTTAGGGACTGCATGCTATCTATGACTAGAACCTGTTGTTCTGGTTTGAGGCATTTTTTTTTTTTCATTCCAAGTTTTTACGAGCTCATGGTGTACATGTTTCATTCTGTCAATTGTTTCATTGAATCTGTAAGAAATGTTATGTATCAAATCTTAATTTTTACAAGTTAAAAGTGTAACTGACTAATATGAAAGACATGGTTAAAATGGGGCTAGGCGAATAAGCAGTATTGATATTTATTGACAGTACAGCTTTAGTAATATTGGTAAAAAAGTGTTCCATAGAATGCTCAGTAGTTTCACGTAAATGCATTTGAATGTAAATGGACATGAAACATGGTTGCATGGAGCATAACATTTTTAAATCAGTAATACAGCACATTACAAAACTAAGTTTTTGTTTGCTTAAACTGTTAAAAACACACAAGATTGTCAAAAACATAATCTTGTCAGTTATGTCTTACGTGAACATCAACAGTGGATGTGTATCAGCATTGGGTCCTAAAGTGATAGTAACTTAACCTTTGATAGTAACTTAAACCTTTGTACACATGACTTTTGTACAAAGAAAGGCAAATTGGTGTACACAAACTCAATCACAACATCCTGTTATGTTTCTGGACGTAGTTGTTCAGTCTGTTTCACTTTTGCTATGTAAGCATACAAAGAAGTTTCATGTGATCCCTTCATGCAAATCATGCTGTTAAATAAACAGCCTGGAACATTAGGACGTCTCGGTGAAAGACCAACACTTCCTGTTTAGATGATAGAATGGCAGAGTGTAGCGTGGCCAGTGGCATGTAATTTTGCTGTCTAAAAGTGGGTTGCCTTTGTATGAATTTTTATGGTTTTATGTAGTTTAGAAAACCTTTTTTACTGTGTACGAAGAAGATAAGAGACTCCCTGTTAGAGTTTGTGATTCTGGGGGAATTGACCTCATTTTTCCAGGGTTTAGCTCTCCTGAAAGTGTTGTTCATCTAACACAAGAGAAAGAGGAAATAGCCACTTTGCCTTGCCTGGCAATAAGGGCTCTGTAGTATGTCACTGCCCCAAAAAACCAAATGCAGTTTTTCTGTAAATAATGTATAGCTATAATCTTTTGTATTGACAGATCAGACAAAGTGAAAAAGTTTAAGAGGGCATTTCTCACTTGTAGTGCGTTTTTGAAATAGGTCAGAGAGGTGGTCCTGACTGGTATAGTTACTCATTGCGTGATTACATTGCCCTTGGGTCTGCTGATCTATTGACTGGAGCTGTATTGAACATACCAATAGCTGTATTGAACATACTCCATTGGTTCACTTTGAACAGCCTTGTTTAAACCAGATGATATGATATTACTGCATTACTGTGCTGTATAAGGTTTTAATTCACAGCAGTACTTTTAAACTGTATTTTGGGCTTTTGAGAGCAATAAATTTATATATATCTATTTCTATGTACTTTTTTAAAGATAATTTACTTAATTTTGTATATACGTGAACTACTAGTTGCTGTATAGGAGTCCTTGTATTTGTGTATATATTGTTGACAGTGGTGGATTTGTTGCTTTGATAGTTGTAATGTTTGCATAAGCTTATTAATCGACTAGTTGACTGTGTCTGTCCATCCTTATTATGAATGGAAATCTTCCTCTGGTAATTAAAAAGTACCTTGTTTGGTACTACTTTTAGTGTCATATCACACAGTTTATTCATTTTAAGTCTGAAATGTAATAAGTTGGTGTGGCAAAAAATGTTTATATTTGTTCTTTGTTCCTCAGATGAAGCTCGTTCCAAAAAGTGTGGCATCTTGGTGCACTGTCTAGCAGGCATCAGTCGCTCGGTCACTGTAACGGTGGCATACCTGATGCAGAAGCTCAACCTGTCACTAAACGATGCCTATGACTTTGTCAAGCGTAAGAAGTCCAACATCTCACCCAACTTCAACTTCATGGGCCAACTTTTGGACTTTGAGAGGACACTAGGGCTTAACAGCCCCTGCGACAACCGCTCGCCCAACGACCAGCTCTTCTTCACCACGCCAACCAATCACAACATGTTCCAGCTAGACACACTGGAGTCCACATGAAGACCAGCAGAGAAAGCTGGGTGGGAGCAACCGCCCTTTGAATGTTTATCTCCCATCTCCAGGGGAGTTTTTGACCTGGAGGACCAGGCCAGCAGCAATGGCGAAGGGTGGGATGGAGGGTGGTCACGCACATGGGGTAGAGTTTCACGAGGGTACCGCTCTTAAAGGCCAACCCTTTGAAGCCCCCACACCTATTCTGGTGGATTTTAATGCAGCTTTTCTTGCCTTTATTGAACTGACTGTTCTGTTTTTGTCTTTGTTTGATAAAAGAAGAAACAAGAGACTTTTGCACAGAGCTTGATACAAAGAGAGGGAAGCAGAACTGCTGTCTTGTGGCAACAATGCCCTCAACGTCCTGTTTTGAAGGGTGCCAATATACTGACTGGGATTTTTGCTTTTTAAATCGAAGGAAATCTTGCTCTGCGGAATGTAGGGTTGGATTTTTATTTTCTCAAAGAGGTGCATAGTACATTCAATACATGCAGTCTGTCTGTTTCTATGTATTTGTATTTTCCTCACAAAGTTCACAGACATAACTGGACATACATACAACATTCTCCAAAGTCGTTCTATTGGAGCAAAGTCATGTTGGTGACAGAGCTGAATTCTAGGTTGTAACCAACAAAAACAAACATTGTAACCCCTACCACCTTATAGGAACCTTGTTTTTTTCCCTACATTTGCAATGACCTAATGCATTTTGCACAGTGGTGAAGCCTTTCACTTCTTGGCACTTAAAACCGGTACTCCAACACACACATAAAGAGACATTCAGAGGTCCCCTGGAGCTGCCAGTTCTAGGCTGCGACGAGGCCATGCAGCTGCATCGGGTGGTTGGGCAGCCCTGGTGTGGGACAACGTACTTACTCAAAGCTCATTGTTGACAGATTGACAGTTTGAGTCCTAGCTAGGAGTCCCAACTTCCTTGTTGAAAGTGTTTGTTAGGGTTCATTCACCTTCTGGCCTTGGTGATTCTGATTACAGTATGAATATATTGTATTAATTTCTAAATAAGAGTATATCTATTCACTATATGTATTTGGGCATGTGTTCCTCTTGAGCTGTCGTTAGATGAGCATTGAATGTTGAGAACAGTTTTTTTAACTACTATTGCTGCTCCTGTGTGCGTGTGGCAGCGTCAGGGCAGTAAACAGTGTATAGGGAGGGCGTTTCCAACCATGGAAACGAACGATTGGACCTGAGTGAACAAGTGCTTGAGTTAACAGGGTTGCGTTAAGCTGGCCTTATATAACCTTTTTAATTCTTTCCTACTCTGACTGTTCAATACTATTTGTATCTCACTTTAGAAATCATTGTATTAAAAAGTTTGTTCATTTTTAAAGAAATCGATATGTAGTAATAATAGATGACTAATGGTCTTTAACGGGTCAGTCAAGGTTGTATTTGTTACTCTGCAATATACTCAACAACCCTTTGCAGTATTTTTTAGAAAATGGCCTCGGGTTTTTTGATTCTTCTACTTTTGATACTAGAATTCCACAGAAATATCGCTTTGTTCACTTTGAAACTGAAGTAGCTTTTCAACTAGGGTGTCTAAAGTGCAGGGCTTGGCATCACATCTAAGTATTGGATAAATACATTTGCTTCACATTTCATCGGCTTCGATTTACCCAACAGATTTCCATAATATGCTGTATGCTGACTCCTGTGGCCTTTAAGTGTACCTGAATATTTACATTTATTAATAATATATATAATATATACCATTTAACTATATATATATCTTTAATATATCATTGTGGTTGAAACAACTCTTCAGAAGTCCTCTCCCAGTCTCAATAACAACACAATGCCCTCAGGACTCTTACACCCTAGGATTGAAATGTACTTCATTTCAGAGCTTTTCTTTTTAATTTAAATCTTGATTTCCAGCTGCTTTTTGTGGAGGAATGTTTGTATCTGTAACAATGGAAAAGAGAAATCTTTGATGTTTTTCTCTGTTTGTATATTGCCAGACCACAGGAACAAGGTTTTCTGTGGATATTTCTTGTAGCTACATAACAGTAAAAGAGTGATGCGATAATTGAGTTAAAGTGCTACATTACGATTAAAGGGATGAGTGAATAAGGAAATGTGTATCTTACCTCACTGAGGAATTTTTCAGGGATTTTCATTTGACAATGCGACGGCATCGTGTTACAGCTTAATGTCAAAGAGCTGTTTTATATGTGCTGTATACATTTTTTAAAAGATACAATCTATATATGTGTATAATACTGGGCTTGGTAACCGGGCAGTTAAACTTTCTGGTTTATGAAGGATTTAAAATTGTCCCTATGTATTGTATAGTATATGAAAACCAATACAAGACTTTGTACTGCAAATAAATACTGAATTATTTTTTTGGTTATTCAGTCTGCTATTGGTATTTATTACATAATTTATTATTTTTGTGTCCATCTGTAATTTTAACAAACCTTGTGACTGTTTTACAGTGTACCAGAATACTACTGATACTCTTATCATAATACCACTTTCAAATATACTATAAAAATATAGTTAGGGCTGTAACAAAAATATTTATAAATCTGCCCAAAATGACCATTTGGATTTGCTATATAAAATTTCCCAATTCTTATTTGATTCTGGTTTAATTTTTCATTTTGTGTATAGCACAGGATTGTTGTGGGAAAGCAGGGGGTGTTTTTTGCAACGTGAGTCTTATGAGGTGAGACTTCCTCCCCCCACCCACTCTGAAGCATGGTTTCCTGTTGCCTTGTGGTTAATTTCAGACACAGTTTCTGAAGCATGAGATGGCACCACAACCGATTGCTCAAACCATCACTGCTCGGCTTCCTCTTGTAACTCATGTTTTTTGAGAATGAGTAAAGGTTGTACTTCCATTTTAAACGTCAATGTGACATGCTGTCTAACCCTTTTGATCTGCAGGTCGTTATCACAAATGTAAAGGCCTCTTTTTAAAGTTTTTTTCCTTTTTTGGGGGGGAAAAGTGCTATGAAAATCTTTTTTTCATAGATTTTATATAAATATATAAGATATTGACCTCACTTTGCCTTATGTCACAAAGCTAAGTGTTCTTCCTTGATATTTGATTTATAGTAATTAGTAGACTTTTAACACCTAATAATTTTTTTATATTATGCATCTGAGCCTGAATTTCACTTTGGGATAGTGGGTATTGTGCACATTTTTTTCCCACAAGTTTTGTGCTTGAAATCTTAAGAAATCACGCATCAGAAAAATACTTTCTCTTTCAGTCTGTAGATTCATAATGAGCGTGAGTGAATCTGAGCTCTCCCTCACTCTGTGCATGTGCAGGGTTTTGCATGTAAAGAAGCGTGTTCTTCTTTCACAACCTAAATCTGATATATACATATGAAGAGTTTGGTTCTAAAACAGGATAAATCCAAAATTGTTAAACTGAGAAATACAGTGTTTTCTTTCCCAAAAAAGGGTTTGTATGAAAACTACTAATTTCTGTTTCAAACTGTAATATATCATCATGTGTTTGTAATAATATCAAAAAAATCAAATCTATATTTTGATTTAAACATTCATTAAACAAACAAATCATTTTTTTTCCCAAAACGGGTTATATCCATGACACGTTTTTCCCCAAAATGCTATAAATCCATTTCAGTTCAATTCATTAAATAAAAACTCATTTTCTGTATGAGAGTGGACAAAAATATAACCATAAATAACAAGTTATCACTTGCTAATCACTTGCTAAGTTATCATTCATGATAACTTTCTCTTGATCTATACATATGACAAGTTTTTCTTTATATGTTCCCCGTTGTGATTGTCTTTGGAAGGCTTGCGCTTCTTTCCCATAGACGAAACGAGCACTGGCTCATCGATGCCATTTAAAGTTGTTCATTTTATAACGCTGAAAACACCAATTCAAAAGATGACAGTGTTTACCGATGTTTACTGACAGGGCGCAGCCAGCACAGTTTGCGTGTTGGAATAGTGCGCCGTGATTGGTCGAATAGATATGTTTTGTTTTGCTGAAAATCAGGACTGGCGTTTATCTTGTTTTGGGAAAAAAGGGAAGAAAAAGTGCAGGAAAACACGGCGGATATCGCATTTTGTTTTTAATTGATGACAGAACTTTGAATAGAGACCAAATGTGAAGCTTATTTTGGCAGTATCTTGATTTTTTTAAATTGGCGTTTATCACGTTTTGGAACCAAACTCTTCATATATACACGCACACATACATACATACATATATACATATTGTCTGTCTTTAATATACTCTGTATATAGACCTTAGATAATATATTACTGTTTTAGAAACAAGGTTCTCTCTTTAAGGGCATACTGTTGATATTTTGAATGCATTTTCACAACTTCAGAATGCTCATATTTAACACAACTATGGTGAGCATTGACAAAGTAAACTAACTGCAAAGTGGTTATGAATGACATTTCTGCAAGTACATTTCAAAAGCAACACATGATTGCGGCACCACCAACCGAAGAACAGAGGATACTATGTCTATAAATATAAATCTATGCACTTCGTGATGGTAAGAACGACAAATAGCATGTGTTACGCTGCATTGCACAAAACTGCATTTAGACAGTCTTGATCTTTAACAAACAATAAAATATGCATGCCCTGATTCAGAAGTACCAGATTGTCCTAACAGAGTCATTTACTGGGTGAGGAAAGTGTGTCGTCCACAGAGCGAGGAAAGTCAGTCACCTGCTGAAAAGAGAGAGTCATTTGCTGAGTGAAGAAAGTCAGCCACTTCCTAGAAGCGCAAATCATCTGCCAGGTGAGAAAAATCAGTTGTTTGCTTTTCAGTAGTCAGCACTGGCCTATCAACTCAATGGCTTCTGCCAATAGTTGAGTGACTTCCAATGACTTCGCTTTTAGACAGAATTATTTTGTGGGTGACTTTAGCTTTTTAGCTTTTATGATCCTTAGACTCATTATAAACTTATTATATTCATGAAACAGCTACCTTTTAGCTTTGAGATTGTTCCCAAATGTGTTGGGGGTTGGGATGTTAGAGAACTACAATCTGACTCAAAAGTTTTCACCCAATGGGGAGTGAGTGATAATGTGCATGCAGAAGAGATCTGTGGGAGTGCTAGTGTCTTCAGGGTTTATCCAAATTTTAATGAGAACTTGGAAGAGAAGAGACAATTTTGCATAGGCTAATATAAAGTCTGCATTCTTAATGCAGTTCTTTTAAGGAATAACAGTCTAATAGGACAGACAGGTCAGGTTGGACAGGTTTCCATTTTCATGTTTATGAACTTCCATGAACTGACACCATTTCAAACAAACCTTCTCCTGGGGTTTGTTGAGATGGGCAGTAACAATGAAATCTGAAGTTGACAAAAACTCACTAAATGTCACTTGTGGTGCTTCACCTCACCATTTGATGTAAGCAATCTGTTGCCTCTGCTTATCTGTTGAATGAAGCACACCGCTCTCATTTATGTGTCTGGTAGAGCTTTTCTCCTACGTAAGATTTTTAATCTGACTTTCTGTTCAGAGTAATTATAACACACATCACTGTTACCCCCATTTCAATTCCATTGCCTGAACTTCCATCTTTACCTAGATTCTGTTACATGTATCAGATGTGCAAGACCACAAAACATCTATCATGACATTAAGACATGCCTGAAAAACATTGGCACTCCTCCACCTCGATATCCTTTACGTTGGAATTTCAGGATGAGTTTTGTTATGTATGTATGTGTGTATAAAAGAGTTTAGAATAAAAATGTTTTAATGGAGTCACACAAGGTGTAGAAAACAAAACAAAATATTTAGCTGAGTCTGGACACGACTGAAAACTGATTTTAAAAACTGGTCACCTACAATATCAAATGGGACAAACAGTATGTCAGACTAAAGCTAGTTATAATTTACTCAACATTGTTTGTTAATGTTTAACTGAACTTACCGCTTGTCCCATCTTGTACTGTACTTGCTCAGGAGTGTCAAGCATTTGAAGAGCCTCTTTGAGAAGACCGGTAAGGGGAAGCATAGGGAGAACACTTCTACAGAACACCATTTTGCAAGCCGTTGAGAGAACATCTGCTCGAGATCAGCTGCTTCATCATTTCACTCATACTGACTGGACTTGATGTTGGTTGCTGACCTTTACTCACAGGGGCAGAAAAGCTTAGATTTCTTGGGCATGCCATTGTAAATCTGGTGAACTATATTTCTCAGCTTCAAACAAGTTGCAATGCTCAAAATTGACTTCTATACACAATGTTCTTTTTTGCACACTTGACACGACACACTAATGTTATTGGTTGCAACATCTTTACATCACCGGTTTAAAAAGGTCATGTCCTAGGAAGGCTGCATATCACGACTACCACGTCATCAAGTATCGTCAAACTCAATTTGAAAGATGCTTGTAGGGGAGCATTTGTTTCGTTTCTATCATTCAGCCTCTTTTGTAGAAAGCATGAAGGGTATGCTTTGCTCAAATCACCCACAATCCGTTGATCTTGTTAAATTTTTTTAATACGAAATGTTTTCAGAAATGAAGGCATTTATATCATCTGTTATTTGGTTGTAAATTAATCTCAAAATGCTAAACTGCCCATTTTATTAAACACTGTGATGGCTGGCGAGGAAATTGTTATGACGTCGTCATGGGCACTTTTTAAAACCATCTCATTCTAGTGTTTAATGCTGAGGAGGACTCTAACCTAGAAGTCTTAGTAAGACTGGTCTAAGAAGGATGCAGGCTGTCTAGGATGAAGACTTCCATTTGAGAAGCAATCGCACATACTTAGTACTTCAACCATGCAGTATGTCAGACTAAAGAGAAGGTATAATTTGATTAAAGATTTGAATGTCTGTGACTTTAAGCTTGTTCATATATTATACTTCAAATTCTTATCATCTATGATTTGTAAAACTTTACAATAAACCCTTTTTGTGATATCCTGAAATTATGAATATCTCTTGAGTCAGACAACAAAAAGTAATTTTAACATAAAAAACAGGTCATCATGCTTACTGAATTTCAGTTATTGTTCTAAATGACAAAGTGTTTATTTAACTTAACATCAGCATTTGCATGAGATAAAATGTTTTAGTGCAGAGGTGTTTTTTTCATATATGCATGTAATAATATTTTACTTTTTTGTACAATAATATTAGCTGTAAAATAGTGCCAAGCAAACGTGGCTTAACCCTCTACTCTAAAACCAAGCCAGAACCAAACTGCCAGTCAATAACGTGAAAAAGCTTCACATCTCAGCCATCACTCTTCACATTTAGCTGTATTTCACACCTGTGTATGTCTGTAAACTTTCAAGGATTCCAATATATTTCCTCATATGTAAGGTATCTGGTCTTTTCTGGAAATATGGTACCTTTTCAAGCATTCTTCCTCATACATCTGTTTAGCAAGCATTTACTATGCCCATATTTTTCTGAATATATGCATTAATGCAGTATACAGAAATGATGCTGACCATTTTTTAATTTACTGAAATTTAGCATTACCAGATATGTTGACAGACATGACGTTTTCATGACAGAAGCTACCTTCTTTGTCTTTTCCATGCATACACGCGCTCTTCTGAAACCTGTAGGAACATGCTTATGTTTACATGGCCACACAATAAGCTACCCCCACAAGACAGGTTGTGTTAAACTGTCCTTATCACTTAAACAATGAAATGAAAAATTGTTTATGTTTACATAATGATTTAGAATGCCGCTTTCTGCTAAATCCATGCAATAAGCTTTTCCATGCAAAACAAGCTAAGTTTTCTTGCATTTATATGTAGTTTTTTCATGTTTTTCAAGAGACCAATTTATGATGTTTAAATCCTCTTAAGACCTCCAAAATGAATGTCTTTTGCAAATTCACAACTTGGAGGCAGTTGAAACATTTATTGTGCATGCTTATGTACTCTTCTGCATTTGTTTAGGTATGAATGGAAGTGAATGGAATACAATATCTTGAACAAAACATTAGGACAGGAAATAAGCTAATACCTACCAACTTAATGAAACTTAACTTGATGACTCAATCTAGATATTGTTATCTGTTAAAGTTCTGACTCAAGAACAGGGATGGTAATAAAACTGCTGACCAAAGCCTTGAATTTGTCCCTTTAGACCTTTGTTTATCTCTTATTTGTTGGAAACTTTGATTGGTATTTTCAGCTCTAGATGAACCTTGGATTGATAACTGGTTTTAAAGATCATTTCTTCTCTAGATGTCTTACAATACAAATCTGCCCCAGTGTTGGCTGTCAATAATTAACAGTAAAGCTCTAAACCAGAAAACTCACTCAGCCTACAGTTATATATTGCCATAACTATATATTGCTAGATAAGCTGTGTAAATAACTTTAACTAATAACTTTTTCCTTTCCTACTACTTTTTGAGCCTGAACATTTAATTCCTACCATTTTTAATTGTACCCATACCATTGCCTTTCTGTTGTAAATTTAATCAAATTTTGTTCATCATACAATGAATATGCCCAGCACCTTCTAGCCTACTGTCTCTCTACTTCCTGCTATCACAGACGGAATCTGCTGCCTTTTTTTCCTTATTCTTTGAGCTGATATTAGGGGAAGTCTGTAGAATTTTGTAAGATAGATTTAGGACACTGTTAATAAACTCATAATCATATTATCTAAGTTAGACACACAAGGGACAGACGTTTTGAATTCAGAGCAGTTCTAAGAAGCACTGCAATGGCCTCATTACTGAAGAATCCTTGTGTCGATTCTGCTGTGATTCTTAATTACAGGTCTCTTTATCACACTTTCACTTTGAGCTACAGTTAGCTTTTAATAATCTCTATGAACCTTTCCAGTGTAGATTTCCTTTTACGTTTACATTTATTCATTTAGTAGCTGCTTTTATCCGATGTGACACAAGTGTGAAATACTACAACATAAGTGATTCATCCTACAGAGAGAGTGACAGCATCTAGTACAAAGTATTGAGTTCTTCCAGAGCTAGTTAATGACCTACTCTTTTCTACTGACTCAGGGACCCTTAACAATCTTCCTCCTCTGGCCGCTAGCTCAGCATTTGATGCTGTCTGCCTTACACAATTGCCCACTACAGTTTGTGTCTGTTCAGAAATATAAATCCTCCATTGTTTCTGTTTTGTAGGTGTACCTAAAGGATAATTTACCCTTTCATTGCTTTAATAACATGTTATTTATTTTATTTATTTGCTGGTGATACACAAATCTACACCAGACCCTGCTGTGGTGACTTTTACACCATATATTTGTCCATACAATTCTTAACTCCTAAAAATAGTCTTTTCTTGAGTCTTTTCCTCATTTTTTCAATGAGGCTGAGAATATCAAAGCTGTAACACTTACTGCAGCCCTAGCAAAGATGCATGTAGTATATACTACAAGTAATTAGTGCCTGTATGTTAGTAAGTGTGAGAGAATCTGTCTTGTTTAACTTATTACATTGACACAGCTTTATACAGTTTAATTCACACCACGCTAATAAGCAAATGGATAAAAGTGCAACTGGTTAAAGCAAAATGCTTAAGCGTTAACACTGAATATTGTATGGAAAGATTAAATACCTAGGAACCAAAAATAACGGCTTCTTAGCAAGGCAATGGCAAATATTTCAATGGATGGATCGGTCAAAATAAAATAAAATGTAGTCACCATTTGGCAGAAAGAACCATTGGTTTTCACGTCATGTGACAAAACGTCATGACATCAAAAACGTTTATAGTATATTTCACCTATTTAACTGAATTTCTATGTACTATTGACTTTAGATGACCACTTCAAACTCAATAAAACATAAAATGCAGCCATACCATTACCTGTTTCTCTGTTCACAGCTTTTTCTATTTCTCAGCAGCAAAAACTGCAATCTGGAATAAGGCCACAACTGTTTGGCAATCTTTTCAGGATACTGGAGTCATGGAACATTTGATGAGACTACGTAGCCTAGGATTTTACTCAGACAGTGGAGATTATTTTTGGAGAGGGACATTCTTTCTGTGGATTTTTGTCTCTAATGCTAAAATGTTTGCTATTGGATTTACATAACAATGTTGCAAAGTACCACATGGGGAGTATCAGGAAACCCATCATTTGGTTCCTCAGCATGCAGTACTGTCTAATTAATGTCTTAAGTGAAGAATGTCCTTAATGATCCATGACAGAAAAAATATTTTCCTTTCTGTGGCACAGAGCAGTTGCCGAAGTTGTAGGAATCTTGCAACAGTTCCGCACCTCTAATATGAAGTGGCTAGGAGCAGGAAATGGAGATTCCAGAATTTGATGCTTTGCCTTTGTTGGAAGTATTTTTTTGATGAAGAAAAAAGCAAACTGCACCTGTCAGAAAATTGTGACGACAATGCATTTTTGTTCCTTATTTTGATCGCTTAATGCAATGCATATTTTACGTGTCATCATATGGTGTTTAATAACGTTTATTTGGCTACTGGAGAAAAAAAACATTATGTCCTACTAGACAAGTTTTTCACAGATGTAATAGACATTCAAGTTGTGCCAGATCATTTCTTTGGTAGATCATCTGAATGTTGCTTTCATTTGAATGACACACATCATCTATATCAGTGAGGCTAAGATTGTTTTCCCATACAATTTTAATGCTAAAAATGATTAACACCTTCACATCTTGGTTTTGGGGTGAAGGAATGCTACACAAAATCTGTTCTACTGATCTACTTATGCTTCTTAAAACTGTAAATAGCCCCCCATTGTCTTCAATGGACTGAGCAGCCATACTGACAAGCCATACTCACCATCATGGGTGTAGGTTTAGGGGGGGACGCTAGGTACTAGTCCCAATCAATATTTTAATATGACAAAATTGTCCCCACCAATATTTTAGCGAGCAGTACAAGAAACGCGGGTGGGTGTCCCCACCAAAGCTGAGACCAAACCTACGCCCTTGCTCACCATACTGGCCAGTATGCTTTTCTGTCTTCTGTAGACCACAAAAGGAGATAGTCAGGATGTTCAAGCTGCTCCCACAAATCCCACAAAATCCCACAAAAATGACATTTAGGAACCATAATATTAATTAGGTACCAGCATTATCTTATCAGTAAAAAAACATACATTTCACCCTGTTCCTGGCACAAAGTTATTGTATGGCTTCAGAATACATAAAATACAGCCCATTGGTTGTATGGACTACTTTCACCGTGCTATTTTAGTTTTGACACCCCCTGATAACCATTTAATTTCATTGTAGGGAAACAACAGATTTGGAACAACAAAGTAAGGGATGGCATACATTTTAGTGTCCGTTTTTCCACCAAGAAAAGTCTGCCAGTTGTAAAGGAAATGGCTACATTGACAACCCAAAACACATGTTAAAGTGCTACAGTATCTGTGATATATATCTCACTCACATTTACACATTGCATTTGATGACAGCCACAACCTATTAAAATGTGAGACTAACTTGTAAATAACTTGTAAATAAACAATATCTGGCAAAAGCTGTGAGAATATGCCCAACAGGCAAAGAAATGTGATGTTCTGTTGTTTTCAGTGTGTGAATTTGGTTTGGTGGTCAAGAGTGGAAAATACTGTAATTTATTCAATGGCCTTTACACTCTGTATGGTTAATGATTGTTTGGCATGTGTTACAAAGTAATGGTTGAGTACTTTTGGATGTGTCTGCATGAAAGTGCATTTAAATAAGTACATCTAAATTAAAAAAAAAACAAGAATGTAAAATATTCTGGCTTTTAGTTAATGTTTGTTAGGTTGGAGGCCATCTATATGCTACAATGTACTCCTGAACAATGATAAAATTAACTAAAAGCAGATAAATACATTTACATTTTACAGTCCTGCTTATTTGTCAAAAAGATCCAAAAATATTGATGACATCATGTGCTCTAGGGTATGTAAAATTGTAAAAAATATGTGAAAAATTGTAAAAATAATGTGAATGTCTCATCTCCTAACACTGCCTGCCACTAACTATATCAGGCAGTAAACTAAACCTAAATTAAATCATACAGGTTTAGAATCACATGATGGGTGAGTATATAATAATGATTTTTTTCTTTTTAGAGGAACTTTTACTTTAACCCCCCTACACTTAAATGTACAGGTACTCAAAGCAGCCTAACAGTTTAACACTGATGAACAGTGATGAATCCATGAATGAGTCCACAGATGAGGCCAACAGCTGGCCCTTCAGCTAAAGCAGAAACTCTCTTCCTGTTAGAACATATCACACTTTAAAACACTGTGTTATGCAACACGTGTGGGCGTGCATGAAGCTGCTCCTTTAACTCAGAACTTCATTCAACGTTTTCTATGTTGTTTATTCGGTTGGTTTCTGGGTTGAATAATAAGTCACGTTATTATGCCTGTGGACATAATCATCATAAGTCCAGCAGACACTCCAGACATAACAATATAACTGGTGTCTATTTTGATGCCTTTCTCAAGACCAACTCACATACATTTTCACTGTATGTGAAAATACACATACAGTATATAGTGATATATCTATATATTTAGTGTTACACACACACACACACACATATATATATATATATATATATATATACTCATATAATTGCCCAGTTTGTGTGCAAATTTCAAATATTTTCTACCCTGTCTGTTAAAATGAACAATTTATTAAACCATCCTTTTCATCAGCTGTGTCCTTTTTGAGAAGCTCTTGCTTGCCAAGATTTATTTGATTTATAGATTTATTTTATTTGGTTAACCAATTATCTGCTTTTCATTTATGTATATTACACAACTGTATAATATATTAGCACTATCACACAAATGAATGCTGAGAGAATGCTGTATTTGATTGAAAATATATAATATTGAGAGATATTAATTAAACTCTATAAGGTCAATCATATACTGTTCCATGAGTAGAAACAAGTAGTTTCTTTTATTGGCATAGTGCTTCCTAAGACTGTGGTGTAGTTTTTGGTGCTTGTCCAGCTGGGAGTTAATAGCAGTTAATAATATTTCATCATAGATCCCTGAAGTAATGCATACAGTGATTGTCAGATTATTGCTTTGCAGGATTTAGAAAGGGGAAAGAGTCAGTATGCAGTATGTAAGGGTTTATTGAACAAGAGCACAAATTTAGAAACAGGAAGCCAACAAACAAATATGGAGGACACCACCGGAAACAGGAAGCCAAGAAACAGGGAAGTGGACAGGTGCTAGTAACAGAGGGATCTTGACAGTGATGGGGACAGCCAGGATGCTGTTGAGTAAACAGGAATACCACAGAGGAGAGTTGAGTCAGTGACAGGGACAAAGTTGAAATGAGATGCTGGATGACAGAAAAGGACCAGAGAGTCAGCACTGGTAGGTAGCAAGGAACATCCAGAGGCTGAGGGAATGGGGAGCTGGTGAGCAAAAGCAAAACAAACCAAGAAGATGGGAGCCAGAAATAAAACAAAAAATCTAAGATGAATAAATTAATTGACTGAAAAAAACATCACTACTCCAGAGGAAAAATAGAATGAGGATATCTAGAGTCTAGGGAAAAATAAACAAGATCAGAAGTTAACTGACAAGACAAAAGTATTTGGTTATGACTGAACTTGACTGGAATTAAACAAGAGCTAGACTGGACTGGATCAAAATGAGAAGGCATGAAAACACAAGATAATTTGACACAGGACAGAAAACAGGAGGGTGAAGAAAAGGCAGAATTAACACAGGTGCAAGCACTAAAAATCAAACAGAGGGATGAAGCAACAATTGATGACGAAGCACATGGCTAACACAACATAAAAACAAACACACAACTGAGCTAATTAAACAGCACAAATGTGAATGTAATGTTGCATTTTTTACAACAGTTCTATAAACAAAGTTTATATAAAGAAACTCTATAGACAAAAATTGGCCAGTCTGTTTTTCTTTTTTTTGTTTACCACCAATGAAATTAATTTGTAATTAAGTCAATAAATCTTTGCAAATTTGCATGTGGACAAAGCACAGACTCACAGCTGGTCTGGAACAGCATGTGTAGACTGGGGTGACAGAGTTTTCCATTTACCACTTAACATTTATCACTTCCTCTCTGTTACACAATCTCAGTGTTCTTGAAACGGTGCTTGTCCAATCAAATCAAACGCCTGGAACTGCATAGTAAATCATTTATTATAGTCATTTTCTTTCAGAAAAATCAAATTCTCTCCATCATGTGTCCTTTCTGAGACATTCGCTTGTTTTCCATTACTTTCTATTACATAACTGTGTTTCACGTGTTTGCACTAACATGCAGTCAGTTATAATTGCATCAGTTAACAAAAAAGCCATTTAACGTGAGACGGAATATACAAAAAAGAGCACAACCGTTTGAACTGGGAAAGTTGTCAGCCTCTGACAGGAGCTTTAGCTGAGATGCTCACGGCATCAGACAGATAAATCCTGTCAGCAGTCTCACGCTTAAGGCATGATACTGAGGGACCGGAATTTGGACCCTTGCAGCATCTGACGTGAGCTTTGGTTGAGATGGCATCGGGCGGGTAGGCCCACACCTGCAATCGGAGGGGGGAAGCCCATGGCATTCTGTCTTGGGGGGGCTCAACCAGCAATTCGAAGTGGCATGATCTTCAAACAGGGAGCCCACACAGAAGCATGAATGTGAGTGACCGAGCCCAAGCTGAGGGATGGCTATATATGCACCAATGATTAAAATAAACTTTGTTAAATAAACTTAATAAAATAAAACATAACAAAAATAAATAAATAATATTAAATAATAAATAAATATAACATAAAAATAAATATAACATATATAAATGTTTATACACAAACATTTTATAAGGGCTATCAGATACATGCGTAAATATAGCAAGACATTATAATGAATGACTCTGACTTAAATCAGAATATATTCTGAAATAACTCTGGATTTCCTTTTTATAGCTGAGAACATTGTAAACTGTTCAGTAGCTAAAACAAGGTCAAAAACTATGTGGTTACATAACGTGATGCGTCCTGCCACAGGCATCAACATACAACTACAACAAGAACGTGTTATGTGGGGAAGAACCTTTTCTATGAGGTTGGGCCCTTTAGAGTGAGAAAAGTAGGCTCTTCCCATACCAGGTTACATAAAAGTGGCGTGTCTGGGTAAGACAACGCCTGTCAGGAACAATGCTAGGTGAGGCATGTTTTCAACTTCTTGCACACCTACATGACTGATGACGATACCTTTGTTTTTTATTGACTGACTGTAGCAGCGTGCCTCCCTTGGCCTACGTCGTGGCAAAGCAATTACTGATTAAGAATCTGTAAATGAAATGTAGCTGTGCCATTGTTTACTTTTTTTGATTGATTAAACAAAATGTGATTGGTCAATCTATAGTATATGTAGATCAGACAGTCACTTTACAGGTGGCCAGAATAAGATACAGTTTCAGTTAAAGATATTAAGGTAGAAAGTAGTTTTAACAAATAGTGACTGAACAAGTTTTGTTTAGACGAGCAGCAAAAATATATTTTTTGACATAGTCTTGTGTGAATTGATTTACAATTTAAATATGTGGTGTAAAGTTTTCTGAAAATGCATTTGTCTAAATGGTCAGAGCACATTTCATGTGGCTTTTTTTTAGTTATTTGGGATATGATGTACAGTATGTAACTTTATACACAGCGGGCAGCGGGCAGCTATGAAGATAACTAATTTTCACTCAAAAGCAGCGCTCACTATGTAACAAAGGAGTGAATGATCGAATGAGTGAGTGGGTTCAAACACATTAAATCAGCAGCTAAACCCTAAATCAATGTGTTTTTTTTGTTCACACTGATAAGATCCCATTACTATTATTGGTCACTAAACTATGAGCTTTCTGGTTCCTTTTGCAATAAAGCAGTTTTTCTGCTTGGGTTCAGACATGCTGAAATGGATAACCATGACCCCTGGAATGGAAAGCCACACCTTGGCTATTTTTTTACAGTCCATACCAAGAAAACCTATACATGTTTTTAAAAGGTTGCACTACCTGCTGAAATAAACAGCTTAAACAAACCTCAGATGATTTGCCTGCCCTTGTTCATTTAGTTGACCTTAAATCCAGAACAAACAGGTATTTAGCTCATTTAGCTGGAAGGTTTCCAAGCCTGACTGTCTTTAGTGTTCTGAAACCAGCTAATCAGACCAGCCTAACCAAGTTGGAGTTCTGGAGACCAGTTACCCACCTTAGCAAGATGTTTTAGAATGGGGGCCAACAATAATTCCTTTAACAAATAATCTTAATACATCTTATAATCAAAATAAATATTTTCAAATCTTCAAATTCAGTCAATTTTCTTTCTTTTTTCCCCCAATTATCCTCTTTTCCCTCTTCTTTCTTTCCCTGTCTTGTCGTCTGTGTGGAAAAAAACTGAGTTTGGCAGCTGGCTCATAATAGGGCTGCTGTATCCGGTAGCCAGTTAAAGTTTAACAGGTGATTGCGAAAGGACTGACTCTGCTCTTGTGACCTACTCTTAACAGAGGTGTGTATGTGTGGAGACGTATTAATCACACACACACACACACACACACACACACACACACACACACACACACACACACACAATGATGTCATTTTAAATCCTTGATATATTGTAGATGGACAATGAAAGTAAACAACAGGAAATATAAGTTGTTGACTTTGTAATTATTAAAATGTTTATATCGTGAGTGCTTGTGAAAACATTTTAATATCAGTGATTTCACAAATAATTAACTTTTATAAGACAGTGACGTGGAAGCATGGTACACTCATACAGTATTCATAATACATAGAATATACAAAATTATACAAATGCAGCTATAGAGAATGGTATTGTCAGATTTTACAGGGCCAGGTTGTGTGCTAAGCTGATAGACCAGTGTAAATATCTAACTAGAAAGTCTGTTGACACAGTTTAAATGCTATTGCTATTGTCATTCACAATGCCCTGGCTAATGCTGAGACAAGATTGTGGACCTGTTACACGGTCTGTTGCCATGTAATCACACAAAGAAAATTAAACAAAAAAATTACCTAAAATGTTCTAATGCTTCTGACTCTGAGGAAAATGCATGTAACAGTGAAAGCACAACTGATCTTTACTGGGTTATCAGCATTAACTAATTAGCCGTTAATGAATATTATGTAAAGTTAAACCAGTAGTCCTTACTGGTTGACTGAAGAGCAGATGTAGATGTAGCTACAGCAGAATGATCTTTTATTTTTATTAGGGCCAAAATTTTTCACTAGACAGTTATCATCACCAAAAAAATTAACGGTAAAGTTAAACAGTAATTGCAATCTATAAAAATTTTAAAACAAATAATGCTATCAGTTATTTAAATTTGTTTATTTTGCGTTTTCTCTTTTGGTTCAATAAATCACACTCACAATAAGAGTCTAGGGTGGCAGAAAGAGTTTGTAACCATTGTGGCTCCTAAGACAAAATGTTAAATGGGTGCAATATCACCACCTACTATATTGAAGCGTCAGGGCTTCAAAGAGAAAATTAACTGTTTACTACAAAAAAAAGTTCGAGGAAAAAAAAGTTTTACTCTGTAATCATGGAAAATATTCAGGAGAGCACAGTTGTATAACATGTTTTTCTCATCCAGAGCATCATTCTCTGCCCCCATCCCAAATCAATTTGTTTTCCCAGTGCTTTACTGTAATCCTCATTTATGAGGCTATTTTCATAACGTGTGCGGAGCAGCGCATCCAGCTTTTCGCTCTGAGCTGAAGGGTGCGATTCAGATTAAACCCAGGGGTCAGAACGGGGAACCACACACTAATACTCACAGAAAAAGAAAACAAAATAAAGCAAATAATGTTGTGCTTCTTTATGTGACACACACAACCATTACATCATAAGCATCAAACATCATTTGTAGTATAAAGCAACTCACACTCAAACAACAGCCATAAAAACAAAGATACAGGTCAAACGTTAAAACATAAAGGTCATTGAATTGCTTTCTTTTTGCTGAGCCATGCAACTGCAATGACTACAATATATTTGCTGAGATTAATTGTTTACTATACAGTGGAAACAGTCATTTTAAATTCCCTATCAAAATATTTGAGTTTAAAGGCAAGTATTTTATTTTTTAGATACCTGCAACTGAATGTACATAGAGTCCTTATGATGTGTGTAAAACTGGATTTGGATACTGAATTTGCATTGGTTTTTTTAGGTAGACCCTGAACATGTCGATACTCAGATGCTTTGCAAAAGGTCAATTTCCGTAGCTGTGATCGGTGTTCAATCTATTTAGGGTAAGGTCATGTTTGCCTACTAATTACACATTTACCTTTGTATCAGTGAAGGTTTATCGATTATGTTGCAAATGCTCAAATGTTGTATTTATAACATTGTAGATATTGGCTGTGTTCCACACCATAATGTGCCATCCTAACAGAAATGGAACCATTCCAATAAGTTGTAATGCTCTAGATTGGCAGCATGAGCCAAATGTTTTATATATATATATATATACATAAATATAATGT
>JAZGTK010000480.1:58201-68687 GCA_036877625.1 Ambastaia sidthimunki
ATATATATATATATATATATATATATATATATATATAATGTGTATATATACATCTCAGAATGGCTTTTGTGCCTAAAGCAAACCTATGTGCCTTAAAATGCTGTCTACATAAGGACTCACTAGGTTTTGGCACAGAGCCACTGTGTAGCAATTCCCCTATAATGTTTCACCACGTTGGCTTTGCTAAACCAGGGGAAGCTTCAGCTCCACTCAACATCTGTAATTAACTGCCTGATAAATGATTAGTGATTATAAGCTGAGTACCCTTTAATACCATTACACTCCTCAATATGGACACATCCTGGACTTTAAGGACTCTGCTGGTGTCGTGCTATTTACCAGAACACTGCACTTTACCATTTTACACATTCAATGTACTGCACATTTTTTGGTTCTGTGTTCTTTTCTATTCTTAAATTTTTTTTAATTTTAATATTAGTTTTAAATTTTAACTTAAATTTAGTGTCTAGCAGTGTCTATTTTTATCTATTTTTAATCTTTAAAATGTTTAATCCTCCCATTAGTTTTAGCTTATATTTCTTGCATTTAGTTTTAAATACCTTTATTTAGGTCTAAATATGTTTCTTTTTGAAATATTTATTCTAGGTATTTTTGTTTGCACAGTCTACAGAGATGACCAGATTTACATATCACTACAGGCTATATGTGAATATAACTGTGTGTGACAAATAAAAATTCAGAATCTTGAATCATTGAAGAGAAAATCACACAGTCCTCACACAGTGTTGACAGTGGTCTCCAATTAGCACATTATTAACCTCAGTTAACCTTCCAAATGGCAGCTAGAAAGTAGGAATGATCTTGTGTGAATCTCGGGGGCTGGATTAGTGGCCATTATAGTGATTACATTTCCCTGGCACTCCCACTGATCTTCTTCCTTCTGCCATCTGAGCGCTCAAGTTCCCCATCTGGAGAATGGACAATTATCCTGCAGGTAGATAGATGGCATTCTGCACTGTCACATATTGCAGGGTGATGACAGGTTGAAGTACAAAGTGTATTTATGCTATGGGTTGATTCATGTGAGGTGCAGCAATGCATTTTATTAAGTGACATCAGGGAGACCTGCAGGATTTTATTTCAAGGTACACACAGAAACTGAACACCCCCAAAGCCCTTTCTTCACCATTTATAGAACTTATAGTTATAATAAAATAAAACTCTCATATGTTATTTTTTTTAATTCATGCGCAATGACGCACACAATAATTAAATAATTTTATTTTACATGGATGAGGAAAATTTGCTACATCAACAACATTCATTCAACAAATTATTTCTTAATATATATATTATTTTATAGATATTATTATAATATTATTATTAGGGGTTAATCCCCAAAGGGGATGTATCCAGTAAACTGTATCCAGTTTTCTTCTTTTACTTACTACTATTATTCCACTCTTGAATATGTTCAAATATGTTCCACTCTATTATATGGCAGCCCATATAATAGAAACATAGGAAAATTATGAAATTTGGCACACAGATAGAGGACAGTCGGATATGTAATTGTATTAAACTTGGAGTCCCTAACCCTCCGGCGCCACCAACAGTTCAAATTTATACTCATGATTATGCTTATAACTTTTGACTCTTAAGTCCTGTATTTTCTTTAACTACATATCTAAACATCTCTGATGTTCACAAATATTTCCCTTTGTGCCGTTGATGAGCTTGACCTGCAGGTTTGTGTATTATGCTGTATAAATTTACAGAATTTGCAGGTGATCTTCCCAATTCCTTTAGAAAGAACCAGGAACTTAAATAACCGACATCATGCTCAGATAAACAGAAAGTATGTGGCTGAAATTCCTCCCACTCTCTGAAATTCTTCCCACCCTCTGTGTTTTATAAAATCAGTCTACAAATAGCTTATATATAATTATAACATCATAATAAATAGGGAAGTTGCTTAAAGCCAACTTTTGGTTACACAATAGCTACTGAAGATAGAGATAATTTCTTTAAAATACACCAAACTTGCATGCAATGCAGTTTGGGAATGTCTTCACATCACTGCCATCCAGACATTAGTAATCCTCAGGAGGAAGGAAGCTTGTGTCAGGTTTCTGCTGAGAACAGTTGAAAGCAGACATGACTGTGTTGTTTGTCACAAATAGAGGAACAGTGATGAGAGGACCAGCGGCCTCCATCTGCCTGTATCCTTCCTCTTGTATGGCTTTATGTCAGGGGCTCCTCAACATGTTTATTGTCTTTCACAGCTGTTGTTTTCACACTCTGAATAGGAAAACTTCTATAATTATCACATCTGTAACACTCTGAACTGTTTGCAAGTACATGAACACAAATGGTTCAAGCTGTGTAAGCTTGATTTCTCGTGACATATTCCATTTGCATTGTCACTAGAGGCGAGGAAGCAGATGGATGTTACTTATTTAGCCAAAGTAAACAGCTGAAATGTTTATAGCTAGATAACCGAATTATAAATCACAGTTTAATGGCAGACAATTGTAGGTAACTCTGTTTGTGTACTGGTGTAAAGTATATTTCTTGTTTTTGCCAAATATTGTGATTCCCACTACAGGTTATATTTAGTTATTTTGGCAGATGAACTACAATAAGTGTTAATAGTTAATAGTAATTTAATTATGAATGATAGACTTTAAGACATTATGTCTTGGTTTTACATTTTGTTTCAGCTATAAACAAACAGTCTTTGTGCTCATAAAAAGTTGCATTTTTATGCTAAGAAACCTTGTTTTTAAGAAGACAAGACACCTTCCGCATTCATTTCTGTGAGTCAATCAGTATATTGTGTAATATGTGTTTGTGTAATAATCAGGTCCATTACATTTTTGCGCAACAGCAAGATTTTGGCATATTAACCCCAGTTTGTTCTGTATTCCTTAACGCTAAGAACAAATTCAGTTAGTAAACTGCAAATAAACCATCAGACTTTGTTTTTGCACACCAAAGTTTGGTGCTATAAATTAATACATATACAATTCCTACAATATATACTTTTTTAATTCTACATTCTTTTGTGAGTGTTTCTTGCCCATGTGAAACTCTTCATACATTCTAGGCTGTTGAGAGCGGTTGCTGGAGCATTCTGTGGTTGCTTCAGTGTTCCACACAACTTTTATTATTGTAACTAATAACTATGTACAATTTGACTTTCAGACCAGATGTAAGTTTATGCGTTATATTGTGTGCTTTGTAAAAATTTACAGTTCTGTATTTGTACCTTTGTAGTAGAATCTATATTGATATGAAGAATAAAATATAAAGTTTTTTACATTTTTTTTCTGTTTAGATTCACATAAGGTCTGCGAATGTGCTAGCAAACAGACTAGTTGTTGTGGAATACCAACAGCAGATGGTCGCCTTTTCAAGAAGAAAAGATTGAGTTTCGTATTAATATTTCAGAGATAGTGTGCAAATCAGAATTGATTCATTTGTCTGTCTGTGTGACTGTGTGTGAAAAGAAAGATATGGCACACACACCAACGACGAACAGATTTTGTGGTGTTTGCACTCAGTAATCCTGATCTGTTTGTTACACTCAGCACATGCTGGGCGGTACCAGATGAGAATTCACATGCAGTTGTGGAAACTTGTTGACTTGAGCAATACCTCCACAGTGTAAATGCAGTCATCGTTATACTCCTAAAATAACAACTAAACCTTATTTATATAGTAACTTCAGTCATTGCAGTTGGTTCCTACATACTGAGAGCCACAAGATACAAACAGTCACACAAGAGCTTCCTTGCCTATCTGCCACAAACATTTCTGAATGATGTTGCTCACATCATTACCCTGGGGGGGGTTTGGGGTACGGAAGCTGCAGGTTTGCATGGGCCATGACTGAGTTTTCACATATTGCACTTTATTCAGGAGTATAATATTTATTAGCTAAAACCGCAGTGGCCCTTATGAATTTGGTGGCATTTCCAGACCAGATGCACATTAATGCTTATATAACCAGTCTGAAGGCTGATGCCCTTTAGTATATGTTGTGGCTATGCTAATCAGTGCATACTGCGTGTTTAATTGAATGTTTGTGGCATAAATTTATTGTGAGATGCAAGTCTCTCAGACTGAAATCAATTATTTGTGCTCATGCTGAAAATCTATGCTGGTTAAAGGAATATATCAGCCGAATTGAACACTCTATGACTTTCTCTTTTCCATACAATAAAAGCATACCTTAATCAATCACTGTCAAGCTCCACACAAAATCACCATAAACAGTTGGTCCAGCTAATGTGCATTATTTCAAGTTTTCTGAAGTCATACAACAGTATTTATCGTAAACATAATTTTGTTCCTCACACTAAGCCATCAAAAAGCCAAAGCCAGGTTGTGTTATTCTTCTTTAGTGTGTGTGTGTGTGTGTGTGTGTGAGATGCTATTTCAGCAGGTACTGAAGCTGCACTTAGGGACACAGTGCCCTGCGGGTCTGCTGGCATTTAAGAAACTGCCGTGCATGTAACTAATTCATGTGCTTTCACCAGCCAACAAGTACACAAGCTTCTAACAGCCACATTATATAATCTCCATCTCAACATATACTCTCAAGGGAAGTACAATATGAAAATGAATGAGGACTTTCTTCAAGTGTGAAATATAATAAGGCAGAGGGATTTTTATTTTGATGTACTCATAGCTATGCCTTCACAAACTTCTCTATAAGGAAATGACTTGTTATTTTTCTGTTGTTCTGATTCTCAATGTGATTAGAGTAATGTAATTAGAGAGTAAATTGAGCTTCTTTTCATACTCATGTTAACGTACAGTTACTGCTAAATTCAGGATCATAACAGGCTTAATGGTTTTGTTTAATAGTCTATTTATTGTTGCATCCCATGAAGAAATACTTTTCACATCAAAGCTGAATGTGCTGTGTTGTATATGAGAATGTTATATATGAGAAGTGTCTTTAACATAATCCTGTTTCTAGCTTTCAATATGTTCTTCTGATGTTCTAGAAAATCTTTTTCCATGTTCTAGAAAACAGACATATTTGTTTCCTTCTTTCTTTGTCTTCCATAACTTATTTTTTCATTCCTGCCTCATTATTCTTTATTATATGCTAATTAACATGCAGCCAGAGCACCCACACACTTGCCCCTTTAGTTCCTGGCCACTTCCTGGAATAAGAGGCAGTTTAGTGTTATGTTACTGTTTTTAAAGCATCAGAAGCCCCTGTTCAATGCTATTGTATTATATACTATTAAATATGTTAGATACACGTTATCTAACATGACTTAAACCTAGCATGAAATGTGTGCAACTATATATGAATGTATGTTTGGTTAAACTGGACTATATAGGTTATGTTTTATATATTTTTTGTGGATAGTGTCCCATAGGTGTCCTCCAATTTCGCTCACTCTGTCTGTCTTTGCTCATTTTTGATTTATGAATGCGTGTGCGGTTCATTCAACCTTATAGCGCAGAATGTATGAATAATGTAGAAATAATTGATAAATCTCATGAAAGAGGGCAGCATTTCACTCACACACACTGAAGGGGATGTTCTGAACCATAATTAAACTAAAGGCTGGGAACTGTGTGTTCCTGTCTGTTTGTTTAACAAGCACATGCTCTCTTTGTCGCTCATGTTCAGATATAGAACATTGAGCTGTTCATCTTAGAGAAGGTGAAAATTAGCTTGATAATAATTAAGTTTAATACTTTTATTGATCTCTGTGGGTACACGTGTATGTATACACATACACACACCTATGGTTGCTAACACCTAACACATTTCTTCTGAAAATGTTGTGTGTGGGTGTGGATTGCCATGTGTAAAGGGGTTTGCTAATTATAATATAGGTCATTTAAATATAGACATCTTAAAGGTACAGTAGCCAAAATAGACAGTTCAGTTCTAAGAGTGAGAGAGAGCCTGAAAAATTTACCAAGTTATTATATGCTGATAAGTTGCGTCTGCATCTACCGACACTTACAGCTGAGACACATCGATTGATACTTTGAAACATTGCCAGGAGAGTAAATAATGATGGAATTTTCATTTTTAGGGGAACAACACAATCCACAGTTATTACCCCCCTGAAACATTATAACATTGGAAACTGGAGTCTGTCCTCCTAAAGGCTTTTAGGCGGACCGCAGGTCTCCCCTGATGTTCTCAAACGGGCCAGGTCTGAACACAACAAGAGTTCCGTTTCAGTAACCTAAACCTCTGCAGTCACACCAGGCAGGAAATAGCTACTTGACATGGTGAATTTTAATGCATCTGCTATTTTTGGCTTCAGGAGTGCAACCAAACTCCTTGTCAGCGCAGTGCTCTGGAGGACATGATACCGATCCAAGAATTATTTTACCTTGTAAATGACCTTAAGATACACAAATCACACAAAGAGGTGCTCTAATGACAAACACAAGCTTTACAAATATGCGTTTTCTGTGAGGATAAGTTTTAGGTAGAACAGTGTAGTCCTAAATTAACATTTACAGTATAGGTAGGGTAGTTTTGGAGAGGCTAGCAGTATCAACCTAACCTTGAAAGCATAAGATCCCACCATCCTCTTAGAGCACTCTCCAAAGACATGCCTTCTCCAAAACACATGAACACATAGTTTGACAAACAGACGAGCCGAATGCAATGATTGAATGAAAATATTATGGTCTTCTGCCTTGTTTCTTAGTCATTGTTATCAGGATGTGAAGAGATTTTCAAAAATGTTTTTGGAAAAAATCGTCTACCCTGCCTTTAACGGTTTTATAGTTTTATTAAATTACCTTTTTGACCAATTAAATGTTTTTGAGTTATATATGAAGTTGCTCATTGGTCAGTATTTTATTCATAACACCTTTGCAGCATAGGTGTTATGGGATATGCGATAAAAGGCAATAAACAGGCTTCATAATAAAAATGTATATACTGTATATACCGTTGTAATGTTAATGTTATTTTTAATACCACTTCATAAGATTATGAAGGAAAGGTTTAAAAACGAATAGTTTCATAAAAATGTATAATTTACTCACCCTCGCACTATCCTAGGTGTATATGACTTTCTTTCTTCAGCCGAGTTATATAATAAGTTAAATAATATCCTGGTTCTTTCTAGCTTTATAATGGCATTGAATTGAACATATTGTAATAGGAAACACAACTAAATAAAACAACAAACATAAATGTATATTAAATCATGCCATCTTCATGTAGAGGCCTATCTCAGCAAATATTGTTTTAATTGTTTATTTGCATTTAATTTGATGAATCAGTCAGCTAAAGCTAATGCTTATTCCAAGTAATACCACTAAATAATATGTTTCAAAGCCTACTTAGTTGGCTGTGGGTGTGTGGCACCCATAAAAGCTCTGCTATAGCTGTCTGTCAATAGTACAGCAGCTGCTTTGGTTTGATTATAGAGTGTTTAAGAGCAGCGGGTCATTAGCTAGCAAACTGACTTCCTGTTTCCTTCCCCTATAATGATCATTTTAAACAGCTCATGGTATCCAATAGACGCAAGACGAATGAAACCCAAGCAGTATGTATTATCAATTTAGTATTATTACTGTTGATTTTTGACCATGCGGCATTTTGACAAGATCATTAATGTATCATTAATGTTACAGTTGTGATGTGGACTCAGGTATTCTCTTATATTTAGAACAAACTTTAAAACATTCTTTAAACTTTAAAACTTTATAGTTATCATTGTAATATTTGGTGTGAACATGTCTGTATAATCACTGTATGTGTATGTATATATTTGGTGCAAATCAACAGTGGAATTTATCAGGCACTGAAATTGTTAGTGAAGAAATGGAGAGATTTCCCTCACGACACCCGCCTCTTCTGCCTGATTAGATCCTGTCTAATCATTGCCCAAACAGCTATAGCGGAAGTGTCGCTCACACTCAGGGACACATATGTTCTCCCGTACACACCTGGCATGTTAACACATTCATCTACTCTGTCACTTCCATAATTAAAATCACAGAACACACCGGTGCCTGATTATAGCACTTTTGCAATGCTTGTCTTGTCAAGCCATTATAAAGAGAAGAGTGTCGTGATAAAAGCGCAAGCGTGGGCGACTCTTATTATGCACATTACAGCAAGAGGAAGTGGAATTAAAGGGTGAGACAGTTCTCGTCTGAGACTATTGAAATGTGTGATGTGGGGGTGATGAGACAGTGGTAGGACTGGTGATAAAGATTCACAGCGATTAAACACATCAAAGGAAGAGAGATTGCATAGACACATTGTAGAAGATGACTGTGATAATTGTGTGTGTTTTGCTTAGGCCTTGTAAAGATCATAGCTGATGGTTTCAACATTCAAGTACTTATAAATAAGCTCTAGTTTGGGAGTTTGTAAAGCCTAAACAGGTCAGAGTTTTGAATACAATACAGCTAAAATATTTTTTTTTCTGGTTCAATGATTTAAATCTGTAATACAACAGGGCTAAAATATTTTTTTTCTGGTCCTATAATTTATACCATAATCTAGGAAAAATAAATAAATTAAATAAATTAAATAATTTAGAAAGTAATTAAAATATTTAGGAAGAAACATAATGAAATTAAATTGTTTAAAACCCAAAAATGTTTTATATATTACATAAGGTCAGATGATCTATTTTTGATAAGCAGTAATACACAATTATTCAGAATAAACAGAAATTAAAAGTTCGTAACTAATAGTATTATTCTTTAAATGAATCTTAAAACTACAATCTTAATGTGAACATATTTAACAAATTAATTGTGTTAGGAGCAGTCAGTGTGAGCCCACTGTGTACAACCTTCACAACACATCCAACCCTTCATACTTAAAATACTGTATATGTGATGGTTTCAGGTATTATATCAGGTATATGGTTAGCTACAACTACTACGTTTAAAAAACAAAGGTAAACCTATCCTAAAACTCTAGAGAAGATATATGTGAAATTACTGGGTTCAATTTCTCAGGAGAACTATCTAAGAAGCAGGGCACAATCTCCATTCAATCTCATTGCTGTCTTAAGAGATATGATTTATGATTTAGTACAGGATGTACAGGAGAAATATAATTTGAAATTCCCAGTCTGTACTAATTTCTGTCTGTGGCTGGGTTTGACTCCTGCTGTGTTCTTGAGGTTTGAACAAACATTTGAAAGCATATGTGTGCCTGTGCATATTGTAACTGTGTGAGTGTGTGTTGAAATTAATTATCGGTTTCAGAATGAGTGTGTGCTAAAAGCGGCAGGCTGTGACAGCAGCACCTAACAGAATGAGGGACACAGCTGCTTGGCAAGATGAGTCACGCTTAACAGGACATCAGCCAGACACTAAAGCTGAGAGAGATTCTTTATCTGAGCACAACTGCACTAGGAAATGCAGAGTGAACCCAAATGATGTCTGCTTCTCATAATGTCTGACTCTTACCTGGGACGTAATAGCTGTTTTTAATGTTACTGGGTTGATTCCGAAATCTGTATTATCATTTTGTCTCCAACCATCCCCGGCAGGTACTGCAAAACCAGGATGAACCAAAATGAGCGACGTCACATGACAGCTCTGTTCCAAACAGTAGTCTCACAGGAAAACTTTTTAAAACTATTTTATCAGGGAGTGATTTTGGAAGAATTTGTACGAACATGATTCATACAAGCAAGCATGAAAGTCAAACCCTAAATATAACCATTACTGGGGTGAAAGCAAATCGTACAAAAAAAATGAATGTAATGTAAAATGTAAAAACATATTTGCTTAAACAAATTACCATAAGATTGTATTGACTATGTAGCTTCACTCAAAGACATACATGGAAGTATGTGTCAATAAACATTTTCACTTGCCTTGGACAAGGCAGCAAAGCAGCACTGCATGTAGCTGTCCTTTGCAGAGAAAGAATGCATTGCAACAAGCTCAGTGGAAAATGAATCCAAGACAGTGGACAAAATCAAGACAAATTGTAACTGCATAGTTTTATACAATACAGAAAGGTATAGGTGTGTAGTAGATAAGAATTGTGTCTTTACCTTAGCATTATGGTAAAATAAAAATAAATTCTAATTATTGTGATTTCCATCAACTAGATAACTACAGGAAACCTCCTCATAATGACCTTGTGTAATGAAATTAGGTGACTGATAGCCGGATTTGCCTATCAGCGATCAGTATCCTTAATATAAGGGCTGATTGGTTGTTGCCCGGAGTGAGTCACGTCCGACTTTTCCCTTTGTGCCCGTGTTTACGGTGGTTACAGGTAAGCGTGCTGCGCTGTAACAGGCGGTAATTTTAAAACTGGTTGGTCTTTTTAAAGCGTTTTTTTTGTAAATTTATAGTGTCGTATTGTCCGGGTGTCGGTGTGTTTTCGACGCTGCTTTAGTGGATCTAATGACTGTTCGCCTTTCAGGTATGTGTATGTGCATCTGTATAAATTCATTGTGCTAGCGTTGATGTGCTGATAACACTGCTGCATGCTGACTAGGTATGATTTCCTGTACCCCATTGTGCTATCGGTGGG
>JAZGTK010000481.1:0-68674 GCA_036877625.1 Ambastaia sidthimunki
AGGCCGGGCAGGGGCGGCAGGAGCAGTGGAGGTGGGTGGAGGACAGGGAGCAGATGGAGGGGTGGAGGGAGCATTATCTTCCACCTCAGGAGACGGCTGGATGAAAAACAAAGAAACATAAGAACGAGAAAGGAGCCATAGAACAAACATAGGAAGAACTAGAAGGAATATACTCACTTTTGAGAGCTGACTTGCTCTGTAGGCAGCTAAAGCTTTGAGATAATCTTTCTTGGCTGCCTCTGTTTTCCTCCTGTACACCTGTCAGAGTTAAAGACAGTTATGAAAACAGACCAAGGGATCACTCACTTCATTGTTTTCACTACACATGACAATAAAGGTCTTGATTTTCACTACATTTGCACAAATTGCAATTGTAGGTCTGTGTACACATGCTTTGTGCAACACCTGTAGTCAATAACATTTGACTACAGGTGTTATTACGTCTGGCAAAAAACTGCTTTGCATTTTCAAACTTGAACTGCTTTAACTGCAGAACAAAAATTCTTATTACAGTTTCTATGTTAAGGCTATAGGACATTAATTAATAACTTCAGTAAATGTGATTTAACAATTAATAATTAAAATGTACAGCCCTAGCAACACAACTTATAACATTTAAAATATAATATACAACTTAAAATATTTAAATCTTTAATATTTCAAATAAAACTTTGAAGGATCATACTGCACCTGTTTTTGTTCTTCTCCAAGACTGTCCCACATGGATGCTACAATTTTCGACACCTCTCCAAACGTGGCATTTGGGTTCTGGCCTTTAATGGCTGCCTGGGTGTCTCTGAAGAACAGAGCGTAAGCTGACACCGGTTTCTGTGGCTCATTGGGATCTTTCTTCTTCCGCCCTTTCTTAGCTCCAAGTGCCGCTCCCATGTCTACAGGCTTACCACCCACCCTCCTCACAACAGCTACAGGAGCAGTGGAGATCTGCGTGGAGCCCGCCAAGTTGGGGGCATGTGAAATAATTGTTGGAGAAGCTGAGAACGAGTCTACCAGCATGGTTTTCTAAAAGAGAAACGGGGGAAGGTTGCAGGATGGAGAAATGGAAAAACGTGATGCCAATCAAGCCCATAATGAGAGATAAATGACAGACTTACTTGACTGAAGTCCTCCATGTCTTCATCCTGTAATGAACCAGCAGGAGATGGTGTAGTTGACAGCGATTGGTCAGGTGACTTTGACACGCTGGCTCCACCACCAAGGAGCCCTAATTGAGCACTTAGTTCTGAATGGTCTATGGTAGTGAGCTGGCTGTGTCCTAAGAGACTGTGGTTCATATCATTTATTGGAACATCAATAGTCATGGAAGAAGAACTATTGAAATGGGAGTCAACGGAATGGCCGAGATCCTATAAAAACAAGACAGGAAGAGAAACGTATTATATGGTTGTGAATCTTACTCCCAAGCAAAATCACATTAGCAGCCTTTTAAATGCCCTTTTTGCAAGCTGAAAGCCAAAAAGTAAATGTAAATGCTCACTGATGGAACAAGACAATGCTTACCACACCAAGAGTTGAGCTTAGTAGTGCACTTCCCTCCTGTTGGTTAATGACACCCAAATTTAGGTGAGCTACACCCTGAGATGATGGATTCATGAAGGTGGAGGCAAAAGAGGGATCGTTTCCCCCAACCACAGCACTACTGGCAAGACCATTTCCAGCTCCAGCTCCCCTAGAGCTCTGAGCCTGTTCAGCCAGCTGTCCAAAATGAGCCTCCACATCCTCAATGGTGAGGGCAGAATCTGGATCCAAAGAGATGGGTGGGATTTCAAATTCCTCATCACCCAGACTGGGTGTGTGGAATGTTTGCTACAAGTTCAAAAATACTAAATTATTACAAGACAAAATCAATTGCATTACAAATTATAGGCGAGTACTGCAAGTCCAATTAATGTGAATATCAAGATTAAAAGTATCACTACCTCAGAAGACAGAAAATGATTAGGCCCACTGATGGTCAGGTATGATTCACTGGCACCTGCAAACTATTAAATAAAGAGGATAAAAATGTAGTAATTATGGACAGCTTTCAACCACATCGATTACAGTAAATGACTAAATACTTCACAGACATTGTGTATCATTATGTGATCTAATACAGGAACTCGTATAAATGCAATTAAATCATTACACAACAAAGCACGATTTACCTTGTTCGCAGAATCATATCCATTGTAAGACGAGTTATCCATGAACTCGGATTCCACATGCTGACCAGACCCGTCAGAGAGATCCGGGTAAAAATTCAGATCCATGAGGATAATAAAACACAAAGTACGTCTTTCTGGATATTAGGAACCGGCCTTTAAACAATCCTAGAGAAACAAATAGCATTCGCCAAAGAAAGAACCAAAAACAACTTGTTCTCGGTATCGTCTACCATGCGTCCTGTAATCTTCGTGTCTTGCCCGAACAGTGCCAAAAAATGTATTAACTATGGCTAGCGCAAGTCAAATATACTAACAAGCTGTTAAAAGCGTGATGGGCAGGCTTACCAGTTTAGACAGCTAACAGCAGCTAGCTTCTCTGGCAAAATGGTGCTAGTTCACTAATGTGCTGGCGATAAACCCAACGTGGGTTTCATACAAAGCTGATGATTACAGGCCCCACAAAGAACCAGATTTGTGTTTATTATTTACAATATCTAGCGCCTTAATAAATGAGTCCCTAAACTGTGTATTTCTTTTACTTTCGCAAATATGAGAAACAGAATTGCACTAGCCAACGCAGTTATTGCCAGTGCTTCAAAATGGACCGGCTAATCGGTAATCTGCTACATTTGTCTGCTGCCCTCACGGCAAGTCTCGTTAATCGCACTCCGATCGTACGTTTGTTCCAAGAAATTAAACCTTTATACATAATGTTTAATTTAGCGACCCAGGTCGTATCTTTTATTTGCCAGTCACCACGCATTTAAACAACAATTAGGTATTTGAACACTTTATTTCATATTTTAACAGTCAAAAAGTTTCTGAGTGGCACGCCTTCATACCGCCGCCGAAGCGCTGATGTCGTTACCATGTGGAACCCGTTACTTTCCTCACCGATGATTAAATTTATCCAATCATCGTCATTTATAATTAAGGGCGATTGTTTTTTCCAATAATTTTAGAGGCTGACGCGGCGATTTTTCATTTGTATGGCAAGCACACACCCTTGCATTGCATTAAGTTAAAATAATTTTAGTGTATACTTTTCGATTGTCTTCAGTAAGACAAAAACGTTGAGACACCGATTTTCTGGACATGCAAGCGGATCCTAGAGGCAGACATTTTTGTCTCAGCTGTAACCCAATGGTTTAACTATACTCGTATAAAAGCATTGTTTAAAGTTTTCAATTATTCTAGTCACAAAGATTAATCACCAGTATGAAGATAATATATAAATAATATTGGCCGCAGTTACCTAAGCATTAATTTCATTTGCTGAAAGTTGAAAAGCAAACCTCATTAATAACAAAAAGTTGCTTCCGATATCTTAGCAAGTGTAAGTTACCTCGCCGCGTGTTATTTCAATGTTTATTATTTTTTGAGACGAGAATTGTGAATAAGGTAAAGCTAAAGTTGTACTTAGTAGTTAAGGATATGTAAAGTAAAATATTTGTTCATTTACATTAAGAAAACAATGGGTATATGTGTCACATTAAAATAAATTTGTTGTATGTATGAGCGTAATGAATTTACTGCATGTTCTGCAACTAATGAAATGTTCAACACTGTATGATAGTGATTCTGCAAGCATAAATACACAGAGTGAATGAATTAAACAGACATCAGTTTCTACTGTAGACTGCTATTCATATTTTACCACAGAGACAGTTAAACGGGAATAAACTCAATTTTTGCATCATTGCAGGCATAGGACCAACTCTACTTTGTACAATACAGCCATCATCTGTCTAACAATGTTTCATTAACTAACCCTATACCCCAAGTCCTACCACCCCCCCTACACACGCACAAAAAATGATATACATCCAACAAATTTTCTTCACCAGACCGAGGCACCATGATGGCTCAGCTCAGTGCATGAGTATGAATCCTCCAGCACACTGTTACACAGTTCAGCCTGAGGGTGGGAAACAAAACGGCTCCTTTCCAAGACATAATGGATGAAAGGGGAATATGACACAAGAAGGACATATTTCAATCAACTGGAATTGGGGTTTTGCACAACGTGTTGAACGAGATGTAAAGAGGAGAAAAAAGGAGAAAAGAAAAAACAAATGGTGCCTTTTCCTCAATCGACACGAAACAGTCCAGTAGAAGTCCAACCCAAGAAAAAAAATCTGTTACTCAATATTTAAAGCAATTACATCAATAATAATTATAAAAATAATGAAGGCAGAATATAATAAAATAAAAGACTGTCATGATCTCGGTCTACTACATCAAACACTGAGATTTGGTCAATCCTCGGAACTCGAGGAAGAGTCTGAATTTTTAGGTGCCATGATGACATCATCCAAAATTGCCTCCCTGTCGGAGCTGTCGTAGCCGCCTTGTGAAAAACTGTCGCCTCCGTCCATATCAAGAGCGCTTGGCTCCATCTTCACATCGTAGGCAGGAGTAAGGAAGTGGTGGGATGAAGTGAGGTGGCCGCCGTCTTCCAGGTCCTCATCGTCCATCATGTATGCTCCATCAGAAACTAACGTCTCGCCCTCGCCACCTCCCAGGAGAGGGTCATCAGACTGAATTGAAGGGGTGGAGAGGTAATGTCGGCTCTTTTTGGGAATTGAGGCATGAGGACTTAACAGTCTGTGGAACAAACTCTCGGGCAAGAAGCCCTAAAATACAAGAGAATCACATTATTTTCCAGAAAAATAAGCAACTCACTGTAGTATGCCTAAAATAAACGATGACCGCACTGTGTTCACTAAACACTTCCTACAAAAGTCACTAAACACTTCCTACAAAAAGAAATTGTCTGGGATCGTTAGTAGATTAACAATAATCATTTATATGATAACCAATGATTAAATATATATCAATGTATTGAAACCTAAGTGCAAGAGCAGAAATTGTGATTAAATCTTATGGTTGATAGAAGTATTTTAGAAATGAACAGACATGCTGAGCCAACACAGACAGGATACAGACAAATGGCACTGACCGAGTTACGAACTGTTTCAGACCATTCTGGTGTTACAGCATGGTCAGGATTCTCCTCCAGGTGCTCCCTCAGGTCCTGTAGGGCAGGCCCATATATTCCACCAAACTGAAAAGCAAGGAGACCAGAAATTCATCAAGAAAATAATTCACACAACATTATACAAGGTATGTCAACAATATATGCAACACTTTGTTCAATATTGAACCTTTTTAGAAATACAGATTATCTTTATTGCTTTCCTCACCTTCTTGCCCGTCCTTATGTCTATCACTTTCACTCTCTCACTGCCTGTAAGTGCTGCTCCTTTTTCCACCTTCTTCCTCCTCCTCTTCCTTTTGGTCCGGTTCACCAGTAGCTGCAAAAATTCCAGGAACATCATCAGGTGTCGGTCCAAGCAGAACTCACAGAAGTTCAGAGTGGTTTTTACTTACCTCTAACATGTCTCCCTCCACTTCATACTCTGGATTTTCTTTCAGCCAGTTGGGAAGGTCCCTCCTGCGAGGAGCATGAAGAACTCCCTCCGAATCTACCAGCTGAAGACCATACAACCACCATGTTACCACTGAACATAAATTTCAGCATCTACAACATGTTTTACATAAAAATCTAGAGGTGACGTGGTAAGCAATGTGCTTTCTGGAGTTCTGAAACTCATTCATTCTGGAAAATTGTTTCTAGAATGCATTTCTGTACCTCTTGGTCCTTTCGTTTCTTGCGTCCACTCCCTTCTCCATTTGGCATTAGAGCTTGCTTGGAGAATGTCAGCTTCAAACCCTCCTCCTACAGACGAAGGCCCAAATATTAAAAATAAGACATCAGATGATCCTAAATCCTACACATCCACAAATATACTTAATCCAGAATCTGTGAACACCTTACCTTCAGAAGCTTCACTGTGAACTCTGTATCTTGGCCTTCAACAGCTTCTGCAGAAAGGGCAGTGTTGCTTTTGCGTGCCACTCGGGGGTAACTCAGGTCATCTACAAGGTCAGGCTCTTCAGATGTTGCGTTGAGATGAACATCAGGGATGTAACGACGGCCTGATGGCCAGTGCCCCGTAAGAACGAGTGAACAGAGGTTGTCTATTCGGTTTATCAACACACGATCTTTGGGCCAATCGACTCTGAGAGGGTCAGTAAGGGACTCCGGTGGGGCGCCATCTTGGGATGGTGTTAGTGAGAGGAGGCTGTTCTCTTCATCACCATCACACATCTTGAGAGCTACTGCTAAGAGAATTGATTTATTTTAGTTACATTTTGTTTTATACAATCTATTCCTTTAATATAAAAGTAACCCTTTGAGCCATAAAACATTGCTCAGCCCTAGTGAAGAACATAGGTATGTTATCACAAACCACGTTTAAATGGAGTCTCTCCTCACCTTGTTCTCTCTCTGCATCACTGTCTCCACTATCATCTGAGCTGCCAGAATGATGTGAGGAAGACGACGAGCCAGAGTCTGAGTCAGAATCCGAGTCTGAAGCACCATCACCTCCCTCTCCTCCTTTTCTCTCGCTGGATCCAGTGTGTTTGCTTTTCTTCCAGCCCCAGCCAGCATGCCCTCCAACTTTCCCCTCAGAATGGGAGAAGGACGTGGCCAGGAGATCTGACTGACAAAGGGTCTCCACCCCCAACAGTTGAGACTCATCATCAAGCCCCTCCTCTTTGATACCGACCGTCTCATGTGATTGGCTGAACATTGGAGTCTGTGAAGCTGCTTGGGCTTGCTGGTTGTGGAGGTAGTCAAGGCGGGCCTGGCCAAATGAGAATTGAGGATCAGAGAAGATAGAGAGTTCAGTGCGACTGACGCCGTGTCTAGAGGCAGCTAACAGCAGCTCATGGTCGTGCTGTGGGATGCTCCACCAGACGGGCAGATCGGAGCTGAGTGGTGCCAGTGTGAGACGTTCCTCCAGCGAGGGGTGGGGGAGAACACGCTCGCGTAGACGACACAACAAGCTGACCCTGTAAAGTGTGCGCGAGGCTCGTTCTTCTGTGATGGGGGCCAAAGACTGGGACAGATCTTGAGATTCTTCAAAACAGAGAAAGGAAATTTTCAATTCTATTTCATTGTTCATGCACTAGAATCAACCATAAAATAAATGTTCTAGCTTCTGCAGGAGGTTTTTTTCTTCTGCTTTAAGGTCATTATGTGTGCCCTTGGAACTTTGTAACTCTGTAACTAACTTTGTAAGGCACTTCTCATGTTATTCCCTTTCTATAAAAAATGCTTTATTGTATTCCTCACCTTGTAAGTCAAGCATAACAGTGTCTACTAAATGCCTAAATGTAAATGTTGTCCTCTTAATTTTTAATCAAAATGACTGACCAGATGTAACCCTACCCAGATGGTTTTAAATTAGTGGAAAAGTTCCAAGTTCCACAGAATTACTTTTTGAATATTTTTACTTCTTTATATTAGAAACACATGACATTATGGAAGTGGAACATTCCAAAGTACAAAAGTACCTTCTCCACGTGCCGGCCGAAGGTGGCACACTTTCCGACACATGGACATGAAGCACCTGAAGTAACGCGTCAAGCTCTCATCAGTTTTCTTATCAAGTCTCGCAAAAGTACGGAAATGGGTCCAGTCCAGATGATGCTCCTCCTCATCTGCAGCTTCAGGCTCCTTCTTTATCCTCTCCACTCCGAAGGTTGATACCACCCTGTAAAAGTCACACTCTTCCCTCCGGGTCCACCTGAAACAGAGATGTCCATCAAAACACTGGACTGGACAGCCAGACCGAGAAGTAAACTTCAGCAGGAGCTTTCTTGGGGAACGTACCTTTGCTGACGTTCTTGGCGGGCTATCTCTTTGAGCTTAGTGGCTTGCTCACAGCGTCTACGTCTTCGATCGCCCTTCTCTGCAGCCACCATCTTGAGCTGCTCTCGTCGGTAACTGCGCTGATACGCTGTGATAAGGCGGCGCAGTCGGGCTGTGAGCGAGGAACTTGTCGGCCAATAACACAAATCCGAGGAACCTAAAGAAGACCCTTCGACCTGTGCAGGGAGGGAGCGATCCTCCACACAGATGTCAGTGTCTGCATTTACAGAATCAGCCTGAGGAGCAAAACGTTTATCTGTCACTTCATTTAAGGTCTTAATTAAAATATAAGAACGTCCCAGAATTCCACGCTTTGAAAACTACAATTCAAACGGTTATTACCTCCTCGTATACCTCCTTGGTGTGTCTTGATGCAGGTTTGAATTCTGGATCTTCTGAGTACTTGTCGTAGTCCCCTCTAAGACACAAAGAACCCACAAGCTTACAGAGGGCAACAACTCATCCACAAGCTTAACTACACCAGTTAATCTAATGAGATCAGATAAGGTGCACAGTTTAAACTGCTCCATCTGAAACTGACCCTTCCCCAAGCTCTGGGTCTGCTGCTTGCTGCTCCGCGTTAATGTCTTGCTCATTAGGTCGCCCACAACGCTCCACGAAACACAAGCAGGGGTCGGCACGCATGGTGGTGTACATCTCATACCCTGAAACAACAGAAGCACACTAGTTTGCAAAAACTGCAATAAATGTCACGTATGGAGGGTGTTTATTTAAAAAAATACAACACATACCATGTTTATAAACTCCAATAAGTAAACACCGATCAGCTTCTGCATCCCACCAACCAGACGGAACATCTTGCTGCTCCATTTCAGGCAACCAAATATCAATATCCCTGCACAGAATCACAACAGCCATTAGTCACAGTGTTTTTTTGGGTTAGTGGATAAGATTTGAGAATTAACACTTAGCGTCCAAAGAATCTCTATACCTCCCATCAGCTCCTCTCAACACAGAATCAGCATGTTCCCCAATGACCTCCTGCTTCAGGTAATAAAGCATACGGACTCTCAACAAGACTCTGAGAAAGAGAGGAAAATAAATAAAACTGGTTATTGCCCAGCTCTAAAATGTTTATCTGCCAACAGAAGCAGCTTGTTGAGAGATCCCAGGTGTCTGTTCCATAAGGAAAGTTAAACATACTTGTTACACTGGTGCTTGAGGTGTTTGCGGTAACTGTCATCCAGCAGTAGGGTGTCAGGATTGTACTTGCGGATCCACTCAACCTTCTGCACATCAAAAGAGCTCTGAGCCTTCACTCGTTTCCCCTTCCTGCCACGAGGCACAGGAATGGACAGACCTAAAGCAAAGGAGAAACCTTCATGAACATTTTTCGAAAGCTCTGTGAGCTGTTTAGCATGAAACGAGTTCTTGTTGACCTAACAGGAGACCACACCAGCAAGCCATACCAGAATGATTAAGCAGAGCTTGTGGTTCTCTTCCATTCTCTGGTGGAGTGATGAGCTCCCAGATGAAGCTCTTGATGTTCTCATCTCCACGATAATGCAGCAGACAGAAAACCAGGATCACTCGGCAGATGGTCTCCACGTCTCGCTCACTAAGTCGCCGCTTGCACCGAGCATGAGACAGAATATCTCTCCAACGCCCCCATCTGTAAAGATATATTAACATTTTAATTGTGACAACAGTTTCACAATTATTGTTTTTAAAATTGCATTTAAAACTTGCAGGATCTCTTCCATCAACGTTCATGAGATGAACTGGTAAACTAAAACTAGTTTCTTAACACTATAATGAAGAATCAGTTTCACAAACCCATAAACAAGCAGGTGTTTCTCCACCCGGAAACAGTCTGTACGTCCATAACCTCCACTGGAATGCCGGTCTGATCTTCGGGAAGCCCGGGATTGGCGGGAATTATGTGGTGGGTAGTCATCATCGCTGTCCAAATCAGACAGCTCACCACCCTCTCCACGCAGAGTGGAAAACTGACGCGTTTGCTTTCTCACTCTTGGCGTGTCAATCACAAGAGTATTCTGGGAAGTGTTCAAAGAAGGAAATGAGATGCAGGAATTAAAGGGAAGACAAACTAAAAACAAGAACAGTGATGATGATTATCACCACATTTTAGATGCAACACTCTACCTTCCTGTTGAGTGTGTCCATGTCTATATCTGCTTTCTTGGCCCACTTCTGCCAGAACTCTGGATCGTCCAGAGCAATATCAGTGCGGTTTTCAGATGCCACAAAGCTGGCCTTGGAGAAGGTGGATCCTTTTCCTTCGCTCTCTATAGTGATCGTAGTCGCCCTTCTCTGAAGGATCTGATCAATGTCCTCCTCACAGAAACGACTACCCTCGTCATTCTCGTCCATTATGGCCGCATAAGCACCTTTACGAAGCAAATCCTCTATTTCCTTCTTGGAAAACTGTTGTATCTGAAAACAAATTCACAGCAGACCATTGAGTGATAATCTCAAACCTGCAGTTTTCAGTCAATGCAGCAATGTGGAATGAGTGGAGTTTGATCATTTTAATTCATACCCCATTAACATTACTGTCCTTATTTCCGCTCATGCTTTGCAGGACAGCTCGATCAAGCCCCAGTTTAAGACTGGCTTTGTCCAACATCTCCCTCTCATAGGAGTTTCTGGTGATAAGACGATACACCTTCACTGCTTTAGACTGACCAATACGGTGACAACGTGCCTGAGCCTGTGAGGTTAAAGAAAAAGTGAGGATGAGGTCTAGGACAGGTAATGTGACCAAAAAAGGTCAATGATAATTCTGATGCTTTGAAATCACTATGGAAACAGTGGTTCTAAAAATGAAAGTTCCTCTACCTGTAGATCATTCTGTGGGTTCCAGTCTGAGTCAAATATGACACAGGTGTCAGCAGCAGTCAGATTAATGCCCAACCCTCCGGCACGAGTACACAGCAGGAAGACAAACCGGTCTGAATCCGGTTTACTAAAGCGATCAATTGCCGCCTGTCGCAGGTTTCCTCTGACCCGCCCGTCGATACGCTCATACAGGTATCTAATCAAAACATGACAGTTAAGGAAACATCTAATTTAATATCCATTCAACAAGCCAAACTTGAGAATAATGCTTATTTTTTTCCAGATTATATTGTCAACAACTGTACCTCTTGTGTATGAGGTAGTCCTCAAGAATGTCAAGGCAGCGCACCATCTGGGAAAAGATGAGCACCTTGTGTCCTCCAGCTTTGAGGCGTGGAAGTAGCTTATCCAGCAAGACCAGTTTCCCTGCAGAGCGCACCAGAGCCTGGAGATGGAAGTCTGGGGTCAGAGGATCATATACCTCCCTCAGCTCTGCCACTATCTTCTCTTCAGCTCCTGCAGAGATGCAACAAGGTGATAAAGAACTGAGACACTGGGGGTCGTACAAACATTATCACTAAAATTAGGAGAATCAAAGGAACTTCTGGAGATTGCTTGTTGGGATTATGCGACAGCTAGCGGTCCTGTACCTGTAATGAGGTAAGGGTGGTTGCAGCACTTTCGAAGCTCCATCATGGTGTTGAGGAGGTTGGGCACGTTGCTGTTTTGTGTGGCTCCCATGCTGAGGAAGCTAAAGTTACGCTCTAGAATCGCACGGTAATACTTCTTCTGAACGTCAGTCAACTCCACCTGGGGACCACAGCATTTGATGCCATCAGAACTACACATTTAGCAAAACCAAAGTTCTGTTGCTTTATGAATCTTAAAGAAATATGCCATACCTCAATAATGGTCTCCTGTTTGGGGGCGAGGTTCTTTTCCACATCCTCCTTCAGTCTACGCAACATCATGGGCTTCAGGATAGACTGAAGTTTTTGGACCTGATGAACACAGACAGAGCTAAGATCTGCTGACCTTTTAAACAGCTGACATTTGCCTTCTGAATATGCAATTGCTTTTCTTTACCTGTTCCTCTGTTTTAAGATCTCCAAACTCACGCAGAAACTCAATTTCAGAAGGAAATTGAGCTGGTTCTAGAAAGTGCAGAAGACTAAAAAGTTCCTCTACTGTGTTTTGCAGGGGAGTGCCTGTCAACAACACTTTGTGCTCCTGTAAAAAGAGAAAGACGACTAAATGAACAACAATTCTTGAGACTCAAACTAGATTAAATAGTTCTCCTGTCCAGGTGGGGAAAACATTTTCCCAAAACACAGCTGCAATCCATAACCTTTGTCTCTCTAACGCCATCTCTGTTTTAAACAAAATTGCAGGGAACTTGCAGTTATTTTCTTAATGTGGGTAACAAGTTAAAATTCTTAAGGACTGATGTAGGAACAACCTACAGCTTTAAAAAAAAAAAAAAAACTTACAAGGTCAAGCATTTTAAGGCTGTCCAGGAGCTTGCAATTTCTGTTCTTCAACCGGTGAGCTTCATCAATCACCACACAGCGCCAAGAAATCTCCCTCAGCTCAGGGCAGTCTGACAAAATCATCTCAAAGGTTGTGATCAGAGCATCAAATTTATAAGCTCCTGGGATCAAGTGTCCCTGGAGAGAACAGAGAAGTCAGAATGAGAGCCTCAGAAAACCAGAATAGTATGAACGTTAAGCAGAACCACACACAAATTTTTCTTAATAGTGACCCAACCTTCTGAGAAAAAGAAAACCAACATAGCATCTTAACAGACCTTGTCATCTTTGCAGTACATCTCGTACTGCTGGATCATCTGCCGGCTGGCCAGACTGCCGTGGTAAACAATAGCATTCATATCAGTCCAGGTGGAAAACTCTCTTTCCCAGTTTGTGATAGTGGACAGAGGGGCAATGATGAGGAACGGCCCCTGGATGCCTGCAGAAAACACCTCTGACAGCAGGGCAATGGACTGAATGGTCTTGCCAAGACCCATCTCATCTGCCAGAATGCAGTTTTGCCTTTGGGAAAAGCCATGAATACGGAAGGAGGGCAGTGAGAATTAAACAAAAAGTCTCTTTAATATTTTTGGTTTGTTTTCCAGAAGACTTTGGCTCTTAATTATATCAACATTCAGTAATACAAACATTCACAAAACGTCAAATGAACTCATCAAATGATTAAACTTGTCTTTCAGAAAATCTCTTTATCTGCATGTATTTGTTGAGTATTTGTGGTCTGGCTACCTGTTGTACCAGTTGAAGAGCAGCCAGTTGACTCCCTCCAGCTGGTACTCTCGAAGCTGATTCCCATGTTTATATTCTCTTGACTCATCAATCTTCTTCCAGGAACTTGCGGGAGGCCGAGGCTAATGATAAAAGTTAGTATTGTTGATACTGTTGTCTCTTTTCTCTCTCATTTAAAACAGAACAGTACAGGCAGAGCCACAGAAATCTGATAACTCAGGGTCACTCAAATCAAACGCTATGATGGACTTGACATTGTGAGATAAATGTAGATGAAATTTAATGCAGTATAAGAATGACAAGGGCTCACAGTTCTCTTGAGGCGAGCCTGCCGACTTTGAATCTTTCTAAATTCATCCACTTTTCCTTCATCAACATCTTCCTTTAGCTCCCAAGTAGCATCTTCGTAGGGCAGAGAGCACCACTTCACCAGGTAGTACACAACCGGCTAAGAGAAGGAACCAACACTTAGAACCACTATAATAACATACTAAATAAAAGCCATTTCACTTTAGACTTGCAGTTTTGTGTGTTAGATAAAGTCTTACCTCCCCATTGTCTTTATCAACACTATGTGATTCATCCAAGACACGATCAACCTCCACGTAGTCTGGATTAAAGGGTTCCTCATCCTGCAAGATTAGAATTATTGAGATTTTCAGATTAAGGTATATGAAACAGAACTACCATGTATTAACTTCTATAGACAATAAGCTGCATTTGCAGGATCTCACCTCTTGGAAAAGGTTCCTCATCTGAGCCTGTTTTGTCTTGAATCTCTTCAGCTTCTGATGGATCCTCTTGTCTCTCTCCAGCTGCTCAAGACTGGCCCATTCACAGTGCATGTATGAGCTACAAAGAAACATTACAAATTAGGAACATGTTACATTTCTGAAAAAGGCGTTTTCACTTTAATGAGAAAAGAAGCTGCCTTACTAGTTTTTGTATTTGACAAAGAATTCCTCCACATTAATATACTGCCCAGGAGAAACCTGCAAAAAAACAAAACAAGCCACCAGTTAGAAGAGACTGAAATGTTATCTACTAAATCAGGACTGCTGATTTAATGTGACTTGATGCATTAACATTTAAACAGCAGTACGAGATTTAAAATGTTTTATATTGCAATTCAAAATGTGATTATTTGTCCAAATAATCCAGCCCTACCAAAGTGAACAGAGTTAAATACTCGCCTCCTTTTTGGTCACCCGCATCGACAATATTTTATCCACAATAGCAGCATCTTCCTCACTTGGGTTTTCCTGAAGCAAACATCAGATTCATTAACACACAAGAAGCAAAACAAGAACAAGGCTTACAGTTTCAAAATGACTTTTGTGTTTAGGCTGTAAACAATGGCTTTCCATCTGACAAAACCAGTTATGATACTAAAAAAATCCAACCAGTTATGACGTACCACAAAGAACTGCATGCTTGGAAGACCATCTCCATCAAGCTCCTGGTGAAGTTCTCCTCCCATGGGCTGAACGTGTCCTACAACAGCAGATACAGCAGGTGTGGTCACATCAACATCGGCGTCCATTTCGTCTTCATCATCTGTGATCTTGATGTCCAAATCCTCTGTGTACTTCTTCCTCTTTATCTGACGGTTAGAGCGCCGCTTCTGTTCGGTGTACAGAATTACAGAAGTCAGTGAATCACGTCTGTTGCTTTGTTCTGACACTCGCTATTAAAAATGCTAGTACATAACGCCACTTTAATGCCTGCCAATAGCTAAAACACTTTAAAGGCTTAATATGGCTTCCATGAGTCACTAAATGACAGCCTGGCTAATTATATTTTACCACCATGTAAGGGTGGGTGGAATGGCCAGTCTTAATATCACAATACCAGTTATTTTAAAACACTGTAATAGTGTAAATTGAATATAAATCACACTATGGAGAGTTACAGCATCCATTTGAAGCACAAAGCAAATAATACCTGCGACATGTCCTCCTCCAGCGTGCGGGGGGAAACAGGTGGGCTCAGATCTACATCTGAGTGATCAGAAGACAAATTTCTTTTCCTTTTCTTACCACCCACTAGAGTAATGGTGCTATGGAGACAGAATAAAGGTTAAGGACAAGAATACTAGAGGAAAAAAGTGTGACAAGCTTACAAAGTTGCAGTCAAATGTGGCCAAGCAAATATTACTTACTTGAGCTTAGTCTTGCATTTACTTTTACTGCCTCCGCCTCCAATAACTATTCCTCCAGTTCCTGGAGTCTTAGCCTTGGATTTCTTATCTCCTCCTGCCACCACCTTTCCTCCTCCCGCAGTCGGGCTTTTCTTCTTGCTCCCTCCGCCTCCACCTCCTTTCTTTTTGGCTCCAGAAGCCCCCTCCAGGTCTGCCGAGGTCTGCCCGGCAGGAAGCTCATCCTGGTTGAGAACACGTGGGATGTTTCTCTCTCCTCTGGCTTTGGCCCGGGCTATGGCCTCTGCAACAATGCGGTTCGCCTTCTCCTGCTTGCACAGGGTTTCCACACGCCGCACAGGCTCCTGAACTTTTGCCAAACGCACGCCGGAAGACGCAGCTGTAGTGTTTGTGACGGCTGCAGCGCCAGCAGCCGAAGTATTGATGACTTTCACCACAGAAACAGCTCCACCTCCACTGGAAGCCACATTTGACTGTGGGAACATGACAAATGTTAACATATGCATAAGTAATATTTTACAATGAAAACCCAAAATAATATTGTTGCACAAATTATAAGAGTTTAGTCACCAATAAATAAATTCAAAAGCTCTCCAACCCAAAATAACTTCTTTTGTAAGTTACAACCCAAATGAAGCCATTTTGCCCATGATTTTAACAAATGTCAGGTGCATCTCAAACATGTTTACATACACAACTGTTTCTATCATGCAGTTGAGATTACCAGGCCATAAAATGCGACATTCATGTTGGGATCATGTTTGTAATTTTGTCTGAAATGTTAAATCTGATAAAGACAGTACTCATCTGGCGAAAATAAACTCCAACATGCTAATACATGCTAATACTGTGCATGTCGTTTTGTAAAACTTTTTTGACAACAAAAAAGTTAATGACAAAAACATGAATTCAACAGCCACAAGATGATCACGATGTCCTACCTGTGGCTGCAGTAGCAGTTTAAGAGGCACTGCTAGCCTTTGTCCTCCTTGTCCTTGGGAAATCTGCAGTACCTGAGGGCTGCCACCAGCATTAGCTGCCCCAGAAACCAACTGAAACTGTTGTACACACATACACACACAAAAGTATGTTTTATGCCAACAAGTTGCATCCTTAACATTCCCATAACGTATGATCTGTCCTCTAACTCACCTTGGCTCCCTGTTGGTTGGGCTGCTGTTGAACCTGCAGCTGAATGGTGAGCACCTTCGGCTGTGCCCCCGTTTGACCTGTCTTGGCTTGGGCAAGAGCTGCCAGCTGGCCTCCCTGCAGGACCAACTTCCCTGGCAAAGAGCCCAACACCAGCCTGGGCTGCTGGCCCTGTTGACCTGCAGCTGCAGTTCCCCCTACTGTCACTGTCCCAGCCTGAGCAGCTCCAGCTTGCGAGGGCTGCTGTAGCACCAGTGTGATCCTCTTAGCTTCACCCTGGAGAGAGAGAGAGATTGAGAGGCAAATGTTAATTTCAAGTGCAAAATGTGGCAAGACATGAAGAACATCTGCTAAAAACCACAATGAGTGCAGAGACTGACCTGCTGAGGAACTGCTGATAAGGTGACACCTTGTGGTCGGACAGCTGCTGTTGTTCCGGAAGCTGTAGCAGCCGGAGTTTGGGCTTGCAACTGCATTGACATTTGTGTTTGAGGCTGCACCTGGACCTGCGGCTGCATCTGCGCAGGCTGTGGCTGCAGCTGACCCTGTGTCAACTGGGTCTGTGCAGGTATCTGCATCTGCACAGACTGTGTCTGCACCTGTGACTGAGTCTGGGGCACCGAGGTCAATAGCACCTGCTTCATCGGGCCATTTGTAGTCTGAACAAGCCTTTGGACCCCAGTCCCCACTTTCACCTGCCCCTGACCAGGAGATGTCGCATTTAATACTGTCCCCCCAGAAACAACCGTCATTCCTGGCCTAAGAGGGGTTCCTGTGAGAACTCTGGCGAGGGTGACTTTCCCTGGAGAGCCTGTGGCTCCTGTGACACCCTGCAGCACTTGAGTCTGACCCTGAGGGCCCTTCAGAATGACAATTTTGGGACCCGACTGCCCTGCAGCCTGTTGCGTAACAGCAGCAATCTGCTGGCTGGTGACCTGAGAACCTGACACAGGTACTCCAAGAGGGGAGCTCAGCAGAACTGTAGCAGCCCCACTGCTGTTACTGGCCATAGAAAGAGACGACTGAGGCACTGCCTGAATGGAAATTGGAGCTTGGGCAATGGAGACCTCCTGGGACAGCTGAGGGGTGGGCTGCTGTGGTTGAAATGCCTGAAGTGGGACAGAGACAGGAGCTGCCACAGGTGTTGGGATTGTATCTAGAACAGATTCACCAAGCACACCAGGATCTGATGTGGGGTCCATAGGTGGGTCGACTTGGCCCAGGGCCAACTTCAGCGCCTCCTCAACCGGATCCGAGGAGCCCTGGGAAAAGGCATCCTCTGGCAGAGAATCCAAATTGAACAGTGATGTGTCATCAAAAAGGTCCATAATAGGGTCCGCCATCTTTTCAGAAAGTTTGTGAAAAAGGCAAAAAATGTGTGATATCCAATGTTGTTACACAAACATCCAACAAAGTCCGAAAGTTATTCTGCAGGGATACTGTTTAGGAGGAAAACAAGAAAACTGTCAACAACCACATTAAAACCAACATACCCCACCTCTTAATTACATGTACATTTATACATAATATCTAACTTGTCTAAAACATCAGTAATTAAACATACATCATATCATATAAACAAATCCCCATGTATGATGAACACATTCCTGCATGAATAATTCAGTAGCTGACTAAAAGTAAATAATGGTTGGAAAGGTACCTGTATATAATTATCAAGGAGCTAGAAACAGGAAAAGAGTGTCAATTCTCAGTCCTTTCCTCTCTTTCCTCTGGAGTTACTTTTTGCTTCTCTGGTTGGGGTGAATACAAAGAAATCCATCAATAAGTGCGTGTACCGATGCCCTAAAAACAAGCAACATAGAAACAAGAACAAAATGCATTAATTTGATTGAAATAAAGCGTTTATACTATATAGGTGCTGCATCTTAATGAAAGTCTGGGTATCATATTGCATTTGGTGTCTGACAGACCGGTATATGCACACAGCGGGTATCTCGTACATTGTTGTGAAAAGTCAAAGAGCTCGAAATTGTGTCATTTCACTAAAGGTCATATGCTTTACAGCCAATATAAATGTATACAATCTGTGCTTTAGATAAACGAAATCGATCATATAACACAGGGGCCGATTTCCCATTCAATATGAAACAACAGTCCTAAACGAGACACTCGACAAACCTCACCAATGTTAACAATGGCGTTTCCTTTTGCTATAAATGCTAAGTATGTGGCAGATCATTTTGTTTTTTCTGGATGGCCGATGTAAACTATCAATGGTTCGCCATCATTCATAATACTCCTCGCAGTCTCTCATTCGGACCCTCTTTCAATCTCTCTCATCAACAAACCGGACCAAACCAAAGGCAACGTGCTACAAAAACCATCGCCCGACTACGAACAGACATGGACAAGGCCGCAAAGCTGTTTCGACTTGGCTAGGGCGTATTTTCTACTAAAATATGCCCTAATAAAGCTGCCATCCACTGCCACAACTTTCCCCGCAATAAATTCGGGGTGCTAAATTTACCTTTGCATCGACACACATGGCTTTCTCCGTCTCACAACACTGTACGATTACAGGAAACGGCCAGCGTAGAGCAGGAACTAACCTCTTGCCAGCGCTAGCGTCGAAAGCACAGCCCAGATTTCATCCGCCGGCCTCTGATTGGTCCATCATCAGAGCGGCTGTCAGAACTCAAGCGTTCCATTGGACAAAAAGGTTGTCAATCATTCCAGTGTGCGGAATCGCAGGGCGGGAGGCATTAATGGGTATCGGTCGCACGGGTAGTTTGGTTGAGGTCGCACTAAATGCGGCCTACTTGTATCGCCGGTTTTGAGATGCTCGCTTGTTAGAATTTAAACGGCAATTGATTCATTTCTATATTATTAATGTTTGGTAAAAAAAATAAAATATTTCAAATGTATGTTTAGCAAATGCTTTCTCGGCTCCTTTACTGCAGTGTTTGTAACTGTATTTAAATTAGCCGAGAAAGCATTTGAGGCTGAATGAAATAACAAATATTGCTTTTATTAGCAAATTCATTTGTCATATGTTGATTTATACGTCATAATAAATTTAGTTGACGTGTTTAGTTCTGTTACGTATTAGATTAAAAAGAAAATATACCGGTTTATAGGACAAAGGCTATTTCAAACAGCAATATAATTTAGATATTACCATATGGTTTCAGTTTGAAAACATTTTTGGTAATATTAACATCATTATTTCATTTTCAGTAGATAAGGTCTCAATGTTTATAAACATTTTGTATGACTATTCCTTCTGTTCTATGCATGGTCTTCTTCCACATTTACTGTTTTAATTATTTTATTTATTTTGCCATGGTTGCATTGACAAAACATCAAACATCAATGAAGTCCAGTGTCACTCATTCAATAATTCACCAAAAAGCATATTAAAAATTCATTTGTAATATTTCTGAGGTAATTTTTGTGTGCACTGGAAAGAGATGTTATTTATCCACATTATTTAGCATAAAAATGTTAAAAGGAATAGTTCACCCAAAACTAAATTTTTTTTCTACTATTTACTCACTTTCGTGTCATTTTTAAACCTATGTGACTTTTTTCTTCTGCGGAACACAAAAGAAGATACATTGAGAAATATTTCAGTGGTTTTGTGTCCATACAATAAAAGTCAATAAATGCCAATGTTGTTTAGTTACCAACATACTTCAGAATATCTTTTTTGTGTTCCTCAAAGGGAAAAAGTTATACAGGCTTGGAATCACATGAGGGTGAATAAATGGAAGTCACAAACAACATCTTTCCACACTAATTTCTTATAGTGTCATGGTGCCGTCATTTATTTAGAAATAATGATAATGAAGAGTTATAATCACTTATTCTTTGCTTTCTTCTCTCTTTCTCTCTCTTTTTCTCTCCTGCAGTTTGTCCCTCACCTCTTATCTAGTCCTGCACATGTGAATGAGTGTATGTGTATGAGAGTGTCTTTAAATCAATGCAGCATACTTTATAGATTGTGACAGCCCGCCCTGCATGATCCATAGGAGTCCAGTGTATACTTGCATGTCTGCTTGCCAAAAGCTCCATCTGCTATGGCTCGGCCGGTGGCACTGTAGTTTGTATCCGTTATTCATTATGCCTATGCTGCTATCTGTGACGATTCTTGGTTCAACTTGCCAGATCTGATGCTGAGAGCTATATTTACAAACAGCTGCTGTTATAGGTGTAACACATCTTTCAGAAAGGTATCACAGCAGAGGAATAAAACGAGAAGTTTCTCAAGAAAGTATCTTACGGCCACACAGAATAAGGAGAAATATCTGTGTTTAATTAAGGGATTACATTTAATATGGCTTTTCTTTACAAAGCTTGATAATACACACACCTAGTTCAACAAGCAGGCAAACATAGACAAACAAAAAAAGACCCCTGAACTTTACATTAAGTTAACAAGCTATATTAGTAGTAAGTTATTTCAGGAATTGAACAATTTTGGTTGGACATAAGGAAATGCTTAATTTAAATATATTTAGTTTTTAGAGGAAGTCTCACGGCATGTTAAAAATACTAGTGTTTTGGTAAACCGTACATGTTGTCATACACACCTGACCAAACACATGAGAGAAAAAAGACAGACATTCAAACCAAATATATCAACATTTCCAAATCATAATCCTTTCTGATCTTTCTAATGATTTTGCCATTTCATTTGAACAAATATCTCCCTCTCTGTGTTTTCTATGCTGTCACACCTGTAAGAATAAAAGACACAAAAGAACATATACAAGCATTATTTCCAATTTTGTGGCATCAATTTTCCCATCATTAATAAATTCTCTATGGTGCAACTTCATAAAACATGTGATCCTGTATCCTGCTTGTCTCTTTCACATCATCACTCTTTACAATGGGAAGACCAGGAAGCCTGAAAAAGTTGAGTACTTCCAGCCTCCCATTAAGTTGCCTCTCTCAAGTTTGAGGTACGCCTTGTCTCCCCTCTCCATGATCACAAGCCCAGCATTAGTGGCTGCCTCCCGGGTCACATCCTGGTCTCCAGCAAATGCTGAGATCATTGGCCATCCATTCAGCATTAAACTCACCTGTGACATAAAAATATTGTGAGTGAGTGAGTGAGTGAGGGTAACACGTAGCTTACAATTTAAGGTTGTAAGAATGTTTCCCTAACCTTTCTATTAAGTAGCAAAAATGTTTAAAACGTAATTTTAAAAGTTCTAGGAATGTTCAAAAGGTTTTTTTAGACATCAACATTATTGGTTTTAAAATCATTATTTAAACATTTTATAATTTTGTAACAGATATTAAAATGTTACAGTAACAACTTAGGAATAATGTTTTTGATGATATATGATACACAACGTACAAAAAGTTCTACTAACATTATTGCAATAACATTTTTGATTATTTTAAGAGAACGTCAGCCAGCGTTCTGAGAACATTTACTGTTAGCTGTGTATTTACAGTTTATGCCTTAGGAAACACTGTTTATCATATTGGCTCATGATACTGTACCTGTATGGTTTGTCTGTTGTATGCCTTCACCACATGGAAATTAAAGCTGTACACCCCTCGCCTCGGAGCGAGGAAGATACTGCTCTCCTGGTCAAAATGAGCACCCACGTTCACCAAGATCTGACAAAGCCACCAAAGAAACGTATAACGAGTTATACTGGAATTAATTATAAAAAGCCAGTAAGCAAGGCTATTTAGGTGAAGTTGTAGTAGTTTTTAACTTACCTGGTCGAAGTAGATGATCATGGTACGGTTGCTCATGTCTGTGGGCTCATGATTTGTTTGACGTGTGGCAGAGAAGGCCACACGGCCAGTTCCTGAACGCACTGACATGCCCAGTGCGTTCCCTGCTGGCTCTGAGGAGGGTGTAGAGTCACAGACTACCAAACATTTGCCCTCCAGTACGATAGGCTCAGTGTCATTCTGCCCTCGCACCACTAGGGGGCCCATTAGAATAAATAAACATGGAAGTAACATGGGCAGCCCAGCTGGAAGACTAGCAGAACTAGGCAGCATTATCTTAATTATTACTTGTGATATCTAAACTAGAATGTGGCAGATACGTCCTTTGATTTGAAGCAGGCTGACTTCTGTAACTACAGCTCTGCAGAAAGATCCAGAACAACTGCAATGTTAAGAACTACCACAAAAATAACAGATCTTAAGGATGTCCTTGTTTCTTCCTGTCACCCTCAATGTGTCTTTTTCTCAGTCTATCTCTTTCACACTCGCCCTCCTGTCTGTCACGGTTTCCTGATGAAGATCTACTTCTCTGTCTTGTTAAATTGCCTGTAGGGGACCAAAGGCAAGGACATTTAGAAGTTTCTCATCATCAAGAAAAAAATCCATCATCATAGCCAACCTGTGAAACGAGAGAACGACAGAGAGAAAGAGAGAGAGAGACAGAGAGAAGGTAAGAGGAAGTCCACAAGGATTTTCAGCCAACAGGTATGTTTGTGTGGGAGGAGGAAGAGGAGCAGTGGAGGATGAAGATCATGAGGTAACAGTTTGGATCTGTTTCAGCTGAAGGGAGCAGCATCCAGGAGAGAGTGAGAACAAGAGAGAGAAAAAAGAACAACTCCACTGAGAGACCATCTGTCTAGAACACGCTTTCTCTCCCCTCCTGACGTTCCACAACATGCAGGACTCTCTCCCCTACACAGATACTCTATCTCTCTCTCCTTTGCTGCTTATTGGCTGAACCTCTCTCGCTCCTCAGTGTCTTGGCACGCTGGAATATCACTGATATTAAGATGCTTTACAGCAAACAAATCTTGAAGAATATGAATTATCTATGTAAAATTAAAAAATGGCCATGATCGACTTATTGAATTATCATCCAGGTCATGTTTAGAGTCTTAATGAAGAAGTAGCTTTTACAATAGTCAACTTTTTTGACGCAAGACGTGAGTCGAACCTTCAACCTTACTTCACTAACAAATATTTCTGTTCAATTCTATGCATGCTATTCAATCACAAGCTAACAGCTTAATGCCCAAAACTTCACTCAAAACATTTTAACCTTATATCCATTATTACATTACTGAAAACATAGCTTATTTTAAGTATGTTCATATTTACTGTTATTTATGACATATGGTTGTTACTGCATTTAACAGTAATGTAAAACTGCAAATCACAGTATCACAAACAGATTTTTAATTAAGTTTTTTCCTTAGGGAATAACAGAAGACCAAACAAATCTTAAGCGTTTTGTAGTAAAACAGGAAAAGAAAATCACCTGATTTAGTGGAACGTCCTTCAGTTTCTCAGGTGGAATGATGTGAAGTATCAGAGCTCCTGTAGGACTTACGAGAAATACTGAACATGATAGCTAACAGATCTTTCTACTCATCCAGTCTCCCAAAGACACTCCCCTCCTCGCTCCACCATCCTCCTATCTCTCTCTCTCTCTCTCTCTAATAATCATATCAATGTAGCCATTTTACTTTGACATAGGCACTGGGGCAAAATGACATTTGTAGCTATAAATGATAGGCAACATCACATCCTAAGACACAGTTTAAAATCATGACACTAATCAAAATGAGATAACAGTCCAAACGGACACAGAAGCAGAATAATAGCAGACACACACATAACTGGAGCCAATATGATCTAATAACACAACTTAACTGATCCCCAAAGATCTTATACATCTAAGTGCAAACAAACTAACAGGGTTTAAGAAAAACTGTGAAATGAAACCAAAACATCTTTAGAATTTTACAAATACAGAAACCTTTACTGTTCTAAAAACTTAAATCATCATAACAATGAAATACGCATATGTGACCCGGCAAAATGAGTCAGAATGAGCAAATTTTCAAAAATAAGTTTTTGTTACATTCATATTCTGCATTAAAAAAATATGTATGGTTTGTTAAAATCAGAGAAAAAAATGAAGCACCAGTTGTCAACAAGAAAGCAGAAAAATGTCAGGTTTAAGTATCAGTCAGTATTAAGGAAAGATTTAGGACGGTACACCTGTCAGAAAAGATACAAATAAAGATAATTTTAGATGCTTAACTGCTATTTAGAGCACTGAGATCTCTAGATGAGAGTTTAATGTACTCATTTTTGTGGAAACAAATTAGACCAGAATTGTTTGTTTTACAAGTAAGTTGTTAATAGCTCATTCTCATTCTGACTCATTTCAGCAGCACGGGTCACATATAACTGCAGAACTAAGAATGGTTACTTCAGCCTTTGTTGTCAAAAACAAAGTATTTTATAGTTTAGGATGCAGGCTGTTGATATTGATGCTGCATGTACAGCAGTGTTAGCAGGTGCTGGCTGATATTAACAACGGCTGCCAACTCTGCTGGTCTGAATCCAATGAAGATATCATATGTATTAGATTACAGTTTTTTAAAAATAAACCTGCCCGTTGACAAAAGTCACTTTTTGCTGCTTTGTGGCCCTTCATGAAATAAATGTTTTAACTGCAAAGTCATTTCCGGTCTCCACTCATATGTTGTCATATTTTCTTAAGGATGGTGACCCTGCTGTTTAGTTCTGGTTTGTAGAGGCCAAAGCCCAGGCAGACAGGCTGCGTGAAGGTGGTGCTGAACCTGTATAAGGGCAGGAGGGTGGAGGCTGGTCCCACCTCTGAGAAGGTGATGGAGCCAGAATCACAGTCCAGGGCAACTGCCAAGTGGTTGCCAGACATTTTTGTGGAGAGACGAGTTTTCTTTCGGTTATGCCAGGCAGCGAGCTTCCGTTCACGCTGCTGTGTAAGACTCCAGGATACCTGATTCAGTGAGACAATCCAAGAGTACAATCAATACCCAGCTAACAATTTTAGGTTGTAAGAACGTTTCCCTAATGTTCCCTTAAGTAACCAACACGTTATTTTGAAAGTTCTAGGAACATTAAAATCATCCAGTTTTTAAACGTGATATTAAGATAACTGCTTGGTTAGAGGAACGTTATTTAAGCATTTTTAATTCTTTAACTAATTAAGAACAACGTTTTTGATATACAATGTATATAGTTAAGAAAACATTCTACTAACATTACTGCAAGAACTTGATAACTTTGATAGAACATTTAGAGAACATTTATCCCTGATTGCTGGATACATTTACAGAAATGTCAAACAGTAGAAAAATGAACTAAAATGGGAAATGACTTCTGACATGATATTCTGAGAATGAAGAGGTTGATATTTCCTTAAGATTTTTAGTTCAACAATTTCATAACACATTAAACATACGCTAGTTAAACAGTATAAACTACATCCTTAGCTGGACAGTCAGAAATATAAATAAAAGTGAGTTTTACACTTTACCTTGTTGCAACCAAACGCTGTTCCCTCCTTTGCTTTTCTTGGAATGTTGTGGTAGGTCACGGCTATATCCCAGAAACCTTCCACCTCCAGCTCCCAGTAGTGGGACCCTGAGGAAAACACCTGAGAGGAGACCACCTGAGACCAGTGATCAAAGCGGTCAGGATGTTCAGAGACAGGCAAACGGCTCCTCACCCTTATTACTGACCGCAGGTCAGCAGAAACATTTAGGAGAGGATGGGCTGAGTTTTGGTCCAAGGTTAGTGGGCTGCTTACTAAAAAACCAAGAAGAACCTGCTATTAGGAATTGAACCACTAGCTGGCACTACTGGACAAGGCTCATGAAACAACGCTTAGAAAGAAAAGACTGCAAAACAGTGGTTGTTAAAATGCAGCATGTGTTGTGTTTTAGCGAAACACTTTTACACGTTTAAATCGGTTGTTATCGACACACGCGAGAACTAGTTACATTTGTAACATTTCTTCACCGCTGTCGTGTCATGTAAACAAACAGGCGTTTAGCGCCATATTCAAAATGTCCTTCAACATCAAATGAAGTGACTTGAGAAAGTTTGGATTTTGGAGCATGAAACATACGGATTACTTTTGTTGTACTTTATGGTAGTTATGATCACCATCTTCTATTTATTTCTTGGGTTTTCTCCGGATAAAGAGGTCACATGGTCCTGGCATGACATGAGGGTAAGTTAATAACAAAACTGATGTTGATATATTGCTCCTGCAAATAAGTATCACGTATATTCATTTTGGGGATGTTGGCAGACATTTTAAATCATGTTTTGTTATGTGATATTGCATCACATGAAAACCATGTGGACTTTATGACTAAACAGTTTGCCAACATGTTTTTCCATCATTTTACTTACATTCATGTCATTCCAAACCTATCTGACTTTTTCTATGGACCACAAAAAATATATTTTGAGAAATAACTGTACAATATTAATTGTATACAATGGAAGTCAATGGGTGCCACTGTTGTTTGGTTACCAGCATGTTTCAACATAAAGTCATACAGGTTTGGAATAACATGTTGATTGAGTAAATGATATTTCTGGGCTATACTTTAAATTCAGTTTTCATTTTCATTATTATTTAACTGTTGGAAAAATTTATACAATTTATGTTTTTCCTGTGAAACTGATTTGCTGTTTATCAAAAAGTAAATTTTCATAAAAAGCTTAAACACATTTATTTAAACCCTTAGGCCCTGTTTTTCTCATGAAAAGTTGTTGAAATAATGTTTTACTTACATGTGACTGTTAGGGACAGTGAATGAGGTTACTCACAGATATCTCTCTTGAGCTCAATAAGGCAGCGCAGGGTCTCGGCTATAAACTCCCTGTATTTATTTTCCACATTTTCAAGAACACGTTTCTTATTCATATTTGGCTGAGCTGGTGTGAACGACGGCGAGTTGAGCTCTGCCATCATTCTGAAAGGCAGAACACAGAGATGAATGCAGCACAAACTGTCCACACTCGCTTTATTTCTGTTACATACAAACTAACACGCCGCAACTTCACGTAGAAATCACAATCTACTACGATCACCACTGAAACAATCACAGTTCATCTCAAGACTTACTGCAAATCCTCTGACTGGAACGCCTGTGGAAAAGTGGAACTTCTATGAAACTCATTTGCAGGAGTTTGTAAGAGTCTTAGCATGTTATTCTTGATTTTTAGTCTGTCGTTTTATTTGTAAGAAAGTACTTTTGGTGTCTAAATGAAAATGAATGTTAAATTACCTCAGCGAACACAAAATAACCTGTAAGTGAGGCAGTTTTAGTGAGCACTCATCTGAGTTAAATTAGAGGTTTTAGGAAAAGAGGGCGTTGGGTGGTCTTGATGTGAAGATGTTACTGGCAGTTACAAAGTAACTGAAGCACTTCAGATTCAGCGAAGTCAGACTAAACATTATAAACCCAAACCTTTCATGCCATTTGTAAGACTGTTTGCCTTCCACAATGTAAATGAAGGTGTACTCCTGCTGTAAACGGCCATATTTTCTAGGGCAGACTGAAGACTAGCTGCATCCCTGTCTACAACTTTCAGCTGTGATGTTTACTAAAGATTTAATGGTAGCTTTATAAAAATAATAGTTTAAGAGCTGGTAGAAATAAAATCTACATGTAAACATACACATGTTTATACACAAATATAAACATACAAAACTGTTATGGGTTTGTTGGTTGGTGATGGTACAAGGTAAATGAAGTTTAATGAGCTTTATACATTAAATGCAATATTGGAACAATGTTAATGAAATAATTATAACTTTGTCTAACAGAAACTTGGCTTACACCAGATGAGTATTTTGACCCAATGAGTCTGCTCTCCCAGCCCAGTTATAAGTAAGTCTCTCCTTGTTCAAAACACAGCAATCTGAATGTTAAACAAGGCCAAAAAATATTTCATATCAGTCCGGCATGATTATTGATATGTGGTGTGTGCTTTGCCTTCTCTACAGTATGGTGAAGTTCATCCACATACCCAGATTAACAGGAAGGGGTCACTCTCCTCAAGCAGGGAGCCCAGGAACCGGTGGATGTTCTCTGTCTGGTTGAGATCTTCTCTCATTTTGCTGCAGTCCTCTTGCACCCTCTGTAATGCCAGCTGTCTCTCCTGCTCAGTGATGTTTGTCACAGCTGACACCAGTCTGTCCACATGGGCCTGCAGTGCTGAGCCCATCTGTAACACCTGAGACGCATCACTCATGGAGGAGTCCTGCTAAAGACACACAAGCAGAATGATAAAAAGAGGCGGGGTAAAGAAATCCTTCAGGCTTGGACTGTCTCAAAGCACATGCAAAACCTACTGGTCTGCATTGCTAATAATTAGCTTAACTGGCTATGACACCACAAGTTGCTTGAACTTACTATGACGGTGCGACAAGCATTCTGGTGCTCCTGAAATGTCTTTTCTGCTTGCTTTAATTTCTCCTCTGCTCTCTGGAAATGTCTCTGCAATGTGACCTGTTAAGTTATAAATCATTAATTCCCACATCAATACTTTCTCAAATGAGCCTATAAAATCTATATTTGTTGTGTGTGGTTGTGGATTTTGCTTTTGTGTCTGTTAGCTCTGAAGGCATCTGTATGCTAACATACTCCTAAAAGTTGACAGAAATAACCTTCAGCAGATCAAGTTAAGGGTTTCTTCCAGGAAAATGGACTAAAAATACTGAAGGCCCATCCTGCAGTATACAGATTTTTGTACAGACTCTCTAGAACGAGAACCTCCCTTGAATGCCACCGGGAATGACTACCAAGTAACAAATCATGGTTTATGGCTATGACCATGAACTACAGCCAACTGGCTATTTAAAGTAAGAGATGATTCCTTATCCGATACATCTTGTTCTGTTGCAGTAGAAAAGTCAACACAAAAAACTGCACTTGTAAAGTTTACAATAGCTTTAATAACTCACTTTATATTCTTCCTCCACTTTTCTCATCGCTTTCACCAGGTGTTGAGTATGCCGTCCCTCTAGGATGCAGTCGGCACACACGTACTCCATATCATCCATGCAGTAGTACCGGAAAACTTCCTGATGGGCGGGACACCTGCGACGGGATATGTCGGTCAGTGGCTCCACTAACAGGTGCGTGTTGAATGCAGGCTGCCGCAGGTGTGGCTGCAGGTGCTGCTCACACAGAGAGATCTCGCAGCGCAGGCAGGTCTTCACAGCGACACGTTTCTGGGTATCGTCACTTTCCTCACAGCAGTCACAAAGCACCATCCCCTGCTCCTCCAGGCACTGTGGGCATACGAATCTGCTCCTGCCAGAGCCAGCAGTCTGGCCCCAAGCATCTCGCACACAGGCCGAGCAGAAGACGTGGCCACAGGGAAATGGCTGAGCTCCACCAAACAGGTCACGACACACTGGGCACATGTGCATTTCCTCCATTGAGCTCATGACAACTGGAAATTCAGTTCAAACGTGGACGTGTGTGAAAATTAATCGCAGAAATTTTACAGTCCAGCACAGAATGTTTCCCTAATGTTTCCATTAAGTAACAAAAACATTAAATATGTTATTCTGAATGTTGTAAGAATGTTTAAAACATCCATTTTTTTAGACGTATTAACGTTAATGCTTGGGTATAAAAACGTTATTCAAACATTTTTTACAAGTCTGTAACGTTTTTTAAATGTTCCACTAATGAGTTGCTAAATCATTTAGGCACTTACACAGGCAGAAAATAAGTATGACAGTACAAAAAAGTCACTAAGGTAGAGGCAGGTAAAACATAGGTAGCTTACATTAAATCAAATGCCACAGTTAATAATACCCACACTTAGTACAAACTAATCCTCACTGTTTGGTTAATCTGTCTCTTAATCAACTATTTATAGACTGTTCCATTTGACTTCTGGTTAAATGAGGTAATTGTCTATATATCTTTATTAAAGACATTAAGATTTTAAAGGTGATCTATTTTTTCTGCTATCTCAACTTCATATACACTGACAATGACTGACTCCCCTAAAATGATAAACACTGACCCTGTCAAAAACTTGTTCGTTTCAGCATTCTGACCAGCCTGACACAGAATCATCCACCCAACCAATGGTGTGACTATGTATTTACAAAGTATCTCTGCTGGCAATACAACATCCTGACAACTGGAGAATCAAGAGATCAAACTGTCAGTGGCCTCCTGTGGTTCATGGTAAATATTAACCTGCTGTACTCAAAACTTCTGTTAGAATGTTAAAGGAATCATACTTACCTTTTGGTTTCTAACAGCAGGGTGTGAAGGATGGAGTATAGAAGCTCAAGTGTGCATGTTACACTGTGGCAGCTGGTTTATCCTTTGCCTTCTTAACCAGACTGGCTGACCTCTCAACACAGAAACTGCTAAGCCATCACATGACCTGTTCTTGCAGTAGAAAGGTGAGGGGTAAGTGTGGGGTTGAAACAGAAGCAAATACACCGTTTCGTTTTAGCTGATGGCTGCTTTTACAGGGTAAATCAATCTGAGATGTCTTTTGGGTTGTTTACTTTAAGGGTGTGTCTCTATTGTTATACTGACTGTACTAGTTTCAAATAAGTTTCAAATATGTATCATGTATTTTAATTCCACTGAGTGGAACGATGGGTTAGTTGGGTTATTTGAGAAACTAGAGATGATGGCCAGAGTAAACACAGAGCTGTTGACACCTGTGGATAAAATGGTGATTGAGAGGATTCAGACCAATACAATTTACAGAAAGAACACTTACTTCTTATTCCATCTTGTGCTAAATTAGCCTTACTAGCTAAACATACAAACTACTAACAATCTAATGTTCAGATGTTTAAGTTCAAGTTCAGCCATTTGTAAAAAAAAATCCTTTTTCTCACATCAACATATTGACATGTTTTTATTATAATCACAATTATGATTATCACATTAAAGTAATCCACGTTTTCTTAATGCATCCCAAAATAGGAGTGAAATAAGACCAAAAGTAGTTCTCAGACTGTTAAAAACAAACCCGACGTGTTAGGGCTCGTTAATTACCCTGCAGAGACAGTGTCGGGATCGGACCGACAGACTCACGGACAGACATCCGTCGATGCTGCAGCGCCAGTCTGCTCAACAAAGACTCAGGCCGGGGAGAGGGCCATTTTAACCAAATACAAAGAGAGGCGAGAGGGAGGGAGGTGTGGACTATGGGAATGACAGGCATAGCCAAATGCAATATTTCGATATCGCAATGTGCCATTAACCCAAATACTCAACAGTGGGTGATAAATCAGCCTTAGCGACCGCAACAAAATACACACTGCACTAAAGACAATACAACAAATAAATTATTTAGATGGCGAAGTGTCTGCTGTCAGAGCCGACTGCGCATCTTGGTGGCAAAATGCCGGAAGAGCAATGATCATATTCGGACCCAGATAATGTGCGACGTCATCTATCCTATAATTTCACAAAGGGATGTAAAAGACAATCGTCTGTTGGTAAGTAGCTGTTTGACGCTGTTTGCATTGGCAAAACTAGACGTGCCCGTTGTGTCCAAGTGTGGCGGGTAGTCATAGGAAAATATGAATCATAATTGGTTATGATCATAGCGCGCGCGCCGGAGCACGCAACAGGTCGCGCGTACAGTAGAGCTGTAGTTCCCGCGTGCATTTGGCTGACGTAATTATGACATTTCAACACGGCGTTACGAGACCGATTACAGCATGTATTGATACGTTTAATAAACAAATTATGGCGGTTTTGGCACGATTATGAATGTAGCAATGAAGTATTGAGTTTTTTAGGCACTAAATATTTTTTTGCTGGCCATGATATTTGATACACATTTTTCAAATGTGATTAATGTATGCATAGATGACTGCTGTAAAATCCCAATTATGAGATGTAATTCTGCTGAGGACACTAATGTACATTAGTATTATCAAAATTTGAAACAAATTCAGATTTTATGCTATTGAAAGGATTCGTTGATATTCATAGAACAATGACATTCAAATGAGAATCTGCAGGCCAGTAAACTAAAGGCCTGTTGATTTGAGCAGCAAGTTTTTGTCTTTCCTTTAGAGCGTTTGAAAACGAAACGGAGAATATTGCATTAGGATAACGATGAATAAACGTGATGAGATTTTTTTGCAACAAGTTGCAAAGAAAAATAACATTCCATGTTTAGCATGAAATGCACTTCATACTGTATCTCAGCCTTGCTTACCGGATATTTAGTAATACATTATTTTTTTATACTGAGATTTAAAAAAGGTTTAGGAGAATGCCTTTAAACTTGGGGGATGTAGGGGAAGGAGGGGTATATGCATGAGTAGGTGGTGTTCTGCGTTATTTGAATGCGAATGTAGAAGGAGAACAAGCTGAGACTGTGTTTGAGAGAGAAACGGGAAAAAGGAGGAGAGTTGCCTTTGAATTTTAGTTAGACACTGAATAGACACAGATTTACTTTGCCAAGTACTTAGTTCACTTTTGAGGCATTGCCTGCCTATGTATGCACTTGGTATTTAGCCATTTGTTTCCTATGTAAATTATACATAGATTATTTTGGATTGTATGTAAGAAAAGACGAGGTGATTTTTTTTTACAGTACCAGTTTTACAGTAATTTAGTGCCAAGAGAAAGATTTTCAGTCTAATTCAACCCATGGGCCAATTAGCCATTGACTTTCCCTTGCATCATGTCACGCCGGAAACAGAAAAGACCTCAGCATTTTTTCAGCCCCATCCTCAACACTTCATGGCTTCAGCATGGTGAGAAATGTTTTACTGTTTAGTAAGAGAGCTCAGTTGTTTCTGTCAGTTGTCTGTAGGCAAATGTCATTTGCTGACATCATCGTATCTCTTTTGTTCTAAGAAGAGTATAAATTAAAATCTGTATCCGCCCAGATTAGATATGATATGCTTGGTTAATAAAAGTTTTAACGAAAAATCTGATCCAATAGCGGAGGAGACCTAAAAAGCAAGGAGTTGTGTGATTGTGCTGGATTTTGGATAGAGGATAAGAAATAGGCTGTGGAAAAGGTGGACCACGTTGGGAAAAAGGAGCCACTTGAGTGCTCTAACTGGAATGGCATGAGTCTTTATTGTCTCCATGAGGCTTTGTGGTCGTGCAGTCAGGCATTAACTGCCAGGAAGTACGTGCAGAAGAGTGTCTTGATCTGTGACTTAAATTCTAGAGTTCCTCAAGTACAGGAACCTTTGCATGCATCACAGCTTCTACTATATGAGTGTGTGTTTGTGTGTATGTATCGCTAATTAATTCTATTATGTCTTGGTTTAAGTTAGGTTTATTGCCATTTTGTAATTTGTGTTAATCAAGTTCTTTTGTATATGGGTCCAATGCTTAATTTCACTTGTTTTAAGAAATCTACAAGTTTTTACTGGTTAACCATGATGCTAACATTTACTGACCTTTCAGGCTTCACTGGTTTAGGACAGAAGATTTGTTTAAATATATGAGATGTAACTAACAGCCCATATTCCCTTACTCAGTCTTGTGTGTTTCTAGAGGGTAGGTCGGTGAAGGGGTTTGGGAATTTGGTGGCAAGGTTCATTGTCCATGTTCATGTGTTGCTGTGGTAACAAAGTTGGCTGTTAGCGGGTGCAAAGAGCATTGTAAGCTGGACGAGGGATGGGATTTCAAATCAGAGGGAGTGAGGGTGTAAAAAGAGGGGAGGAGAGAGACACCCATATACAAGGCTGGCTGACGTTTGGGGCAAATAATTGGGTAAAAATGAACAGCACAAATTAAACTCCCATTCTTTATGCTTCAGAAAAGAAACAAAGTTTAGTTTAATATTCAAATTAATTATTGTAGAAGATTTTTAGTTTTGAGTGACACAGTGGGTATCATTAAACACAGCTTTGGTTAATAGTCCAGCTATTCTACTCCTGGTTGGGCCTTATATCTGTAGAGATACAGACATTCTAAAAAGGTCAGCCAGGGGTTTAGGTCTTTATACATGCTATATTTCCATGGTGTAAGCAGTGTGTAAAAACAAGTGGAAAGCAAACAAGATAACAACAACATTAAGAAAAAGACTAAAGGCTGGTAAATGTGTTTGAAGGTTCATAAGGGTACAAACCACTAGGTTAGTCAGCTCACCAGTGTCATGAGAACAATATGTGCCAGACAACATGTAAGTAAAAAATAAATAAACATGTTTAGCAATATAATCTGCTTTCCCTTTAATTACCAAATCATTGCTTACTATTTTAGAATTAGAGTGCATTCTACTGAGGAGAGACAAGTATAGTTATCAGGTGGTGAAGTGGCTGTTTTTTTGGTCTCATGTTTTGGCATTACAAATGATGTATGTACCTGATCCAGATGTATAACAAATCTGTTTAGTGTCAAATAATGGTTATCAGTAATTATTTTCGTAATTGCTCCTCTTTGAATGTATGGTATGTGTAATAATATTTAGTTATCTGTACAGCAAATGTGGTTACTAAGTGTTCCATAGTGGCCTAAATTCTTGTGTAAATAATTTTTCTTTCTCTGATTTCTTAGAAGAGCAGTTGGCAGTGAAGTCCCTCACCTCTACTCATGCAAAGAACTCTTGCACTTCCTCATCCTCTACAACACAGAGCTGCAAAACTACCTTGAGCCTGAACCGAGCTGTAGAGAGGCTTACAACACCTTCTCTGCCCACAGCTAGCCATCCTGTCTCTCACACATCCTGCCACCTCACCTTGTCTTACCTTGCCCAGACACCTGACATTCCACAATCCTGCATTTCTAGACATTCTACTAATCGGCTTATGTCCACCACTGCTCTACCAGTGCTCTCTACCCACAACCACGCCCACTCACTCATGGCTTCTCCAAAGTTAGGTGTTTCAGCTACCACAACCTCTTCTTCATCCTCCTCCTCTGCTGTTTCTCTCTGTGTGCCTCCACATCCTGGAACCCCCAGTCCTGTGCCCAGGGGTCCCCCAAGCCCAGTCACACCCTCCCCCAGCCCGAGCACAGTCCCTCCAGCCCCAGCATGTGCACCTGTCAGCATTGCTGTTATTCTCGAGGAGCTGCGTGTGCTGCAACAGAGGCAAATTCATCAGATGCAGATGACGGAAGAGATCTGCAGGCAAGTTTTGAGATTGGGAGGAGGGGAGTGTGAAATGGATTCAATGCCATTAATGCTACCACCTCTGTCGCAGCTCTGTTTGAAAGGTTCTGATCGCAACCCCATCATGCACTCTCAGCCAAATCCTTCACCTCCCCCTACATCTGTGGCTCCCCTGTTAGCATGTTTCTCATCTCTGCTTCCCCCTCAGACCAACTCTAAGTCCTCTAAACACACTCACCCTCTACTGAATATCCTACGTCCTCATAAGATGCAGTGTGAAAGTGGGGTAATAACTCCAGCAAACTTCAGCAGTCAGACAAATGCTCTCTCTTCCACATCCACATCAATGTCCACAACTGCTGCTTCAAACTTTCCACTGCCACTTGCCCTTGGCTTACAAGCTCAAAATTCACATGAAAAATCATCTAACATCACAGGGCCCAGTGGGCAGGGTAGTCTGACTTTTCCAAACCAGGCTCTGCAAGCAGCCGCTATGCCTTCAGCTCCTTCCCAGGATACAAAACTGTCTGTGCAAGGAGGTGCAACTTCCCTATTGGCAGGACGTATGCAGCATGCATGTCGTTTTTGTCAGAAACTCTTCAGCAGTGATTCATCCCTGCAGATACACTTACGCTCACACACAGGGGAACGTCCTTATCAGTGCCCTATATGTTTCAGTCGATTTACCACACGAGGAAATCTTAAGGTCCACTTCCTGCGCCACCGTGAGCAAAACCCTGAACTCTCTTTTTCTCTGTTTCCATATTCTCTATTTGCATCTGTGACAGGGGGTTCAACAGGAGGATCAGCACAAACTCAAAGTATAACCTCCAAAATTAGTGCTGCTCAGAGGCATCAAAAACTGCAAGCAGAGGATGATCAGTGTGGTGAAGGTCTTGAGGGTGCTACTAGCTCACCACGCAGCACAGCCTCTTCTTTACCTCTGCCTCCTAGTATTGATTTGGCTCTACTTACCACAGCACACTCTCTCCTTCAGCTCAACCGCACATCTGCTGCTGTAGCTTCTACATCCTCTACCTCCTTGATCACATCCTCATCATCTTCCTCTCTTGCCTCTACCCTTCTTTCAGCTCCAGCCTCATCTACCTTCTCTGTTGCCGGGGTGTATAAAGGAAAACAACAGCATTTTGATGAGAACACCCCTCCAGTTCCTACCCTGCTTCCCCATTCTGCTTACTCTCAGCTTACAAACTTACCCAAAATCTTCTTTCCAGCATCTTCCACCCACCATCATCCAGCTCACGGGTTCCTCAGGCCCACAACTCCATCAGGATCCCTCATGTCAGCCACACAACACATCACATTCCCCTTCACAGCTTCCTCCACAGTTACATCCATCACCACCCCAACCTCAGACACATCAAAGTTGCAGAGACTGGTGGAGAAGTTAGAAAAAGAACCACATGGTCAGTCCCACTGGGCATCATCCATTGGGGAGACATCCACCAGCAGCTATAGTATAGCAGGGGGATTAAGCTATAGCGGCAGTAGTTTAATGAGTACAAATACATTTAGTACAGATGTGGTCACATCACTTCCATCATCTACAGTCAAGATACCATCATCTCTTTTCAGCAAGGAGTCACCATATCTGGGACTCATGAATTCTGCTGGGGCACTTGCCCCCAATCAGTGTAGCGTGTGTCTTCGGGTGCTAAGCTGTCCAAGAGCATTACGTTTGCACCAGGCTACTCATTTAGGTGAACGCCCCTTCCCCTGCAAGCTCTGTGGTCGTTCTTTCTCAACTAAAGGAAGCCTTCGAGCACACCTTGCCACCCATCGAGCACGCCCACCAAACAGTCGTGCTCAAAATTCATGCCCCTTATGCCAGAGGAAGTTCACCAATGCCCTTGTGCTGCAACATCACATCCGCATGCATTTAGGAGGACAGCTACCACCAGAACATCTGCCTGATAATTCTACAGAATGTGATAATTTGTCCCTGTCTGTTGACCTTTCTGCTTCAGAGATCAGCCCTAGTACTACTAATGTTCAGTTACTACATGGAGATATAGAAACTGTGTCAGATTCTAAATGTTCCTTTAGTAGTCATTCTGACCACCCACCTGTCAGTACTGCTCCCACAGTATGTCCCATAAACTCTAGCCTACCTGGTTCACTTAGTCCAGGTCCTACACAACCTTTTGACCTAAGCTTTGACCGTTCCATGAATCCAACTCTGCATTCACCTGAAACAGACAGAATTGATCCCTCTCACGTTTCTGTCACTGTGCCCTCTCCAGTTGAATCTACTTCCTCCCTTGTTCCTCCAGTCACCCACTCAGTCTCAGCAACAACAGATCCCCCTGCCACTAATGAACTATCTTTCAAACTTTCCAGCAACATTGCCTCCTTGGAAGATACAAAGAATTCATCCATACAAACCAATGCACATGGAGATGACTGTCAACTCAAGAGTGAAAACAGATCACTTTTGTCTATTCCTTTCACTGGATCAAGGTCTAATTTAGAAGATCTTCTTAGTGTACAAGCTCATAATGCATCAAGAGTTCCTCGACCACATCCATCATCAGCCCCACCTGCTTTTCATCCTCTCAGCACAGAGAGTCTATCTTCTCACACAGTGCATCTAGCGGAGCCTGAGCAAGGTCTTGTTCAAACATCCAAATCAATCTCTCAAGAGTCCAGTAAAGATGAAAAGATTGAAGACAAAGTACATAAAACACCAAAGAATGTTCAAAGGACAACTCCAGATTTGAGTGTTAATGCAGACACTTTAGACAAAACAAGTGAGGATGCAACTGAGACTGCGCCTGAGGAGCCTGACTCAAAGGTACTGAAGACCATGAAGGAAGGTCACTGTAGTTCGATGGATAAAATTGACATTAAAGATACAACAGCTCAAAAAGACAGAACAGAACCAAGTGTATGCATATCACTAACTCCCAGTCTTCCACCTCCAATGCCAGAGAAAAAAACCTACCATTGTTCTGAATGTGGAAAAGAATATGCAAGTCGCAGTGGATTGAAGGTAAGTGACCTTACTGAATTTATTCAAAAGAGGCTATTATTGGCGTCTGACAGGAATATACAATTTAATACAAGGTTTGATTTTTAAATCCTGTACATTCCTCAAGAAATTTTCATTCAGTTTCTGTGTGATTTGACAAGGACATAAAAAGAAAATAGCATATCTCTTTTTATAACTTCTAGGGACATATGAAGCATCATGGAGGAGTTGTGAAGACACCTCGAGTTCCTGCAAGAACAAAGGGTCCGGAGAGAATCTTGCAACATGAGCGTCCTCAGACACACCATTCGACCCATCTGCCATCAGGACATCAATGAGCCAGCACCAAGCTCTCCTAAACAACAGCACCTGTCAGCTCGCCACCAGGCCTGAATCTAACCGATCACAAAATGAGAGGAACCAAAAACACAAAATCTCACACATGTACAAATTGCACACACACACGTTAAAACATACAGGGTCATTTCATGGCTTTAACTAGGATAAAGTCCCAGATATTGCCCCCAGATCCTTTTTTATTAAAATATCTGCATTGTGTATTTTAATAAGTGATCCAAAATTGCTTGATGCTCTTTTAATTACAGATGGTGGAACATTAGATCTAGACATATTGTGAATATTGTGTTGTTCTGTAAATTATTTTGTCTGTGTGCAAGGTTGTAATGATGGTTTTGTTTGTTTAATTTTGAAGTAAAGATAAAGTAGAGGTAGCTAATAATGTCTGAACTATATTTTTAGATGAGGAACAGATGAAAGATGCTATTCATTAAAAAAATTGCTGTCCACTGTAGCTCTCAAATCTCTTACAATGTGTCACACCAGATTTGGCTCCAATTGTATCATAAGTAATTGATTATTTTATTTTAGGAACGAATATGAAAGCAGTTTTAATATGCAAATGGGATTTAAGAGCGACAGGACACTATGGACGATCTGTTTCAAACCCATAGCTGAACTATTTCTTTAACATTAAAAATACATGCTGGGGTTTTAATCCAGCTCAAAAAAAAGGTTACCAACCATTAGACCACAATTTAACCACTTTTCATGTCTTATAATGAAAACTCAGATGTTTTGGCACAATCTGGAAGATTTAAACAGTCATGGTGTCCTACTCAAATGGCTTAGTAGCAATTTGACAATAAAGCTGGACATGTAAAATTGCTTTCCTGAATTAACCAGTCCTTTTGACTAGATGATATATAACACACTTAAGTCATTGTTACAAGCACTTACAATTCAGATGGAAAATTCCTAACTTGTGATGAAATGTTGAATTAGTATAGTAAAACAAAAAAGCACCCAAAAACCAAATGACATCAAACTGTAAATATAGCCTGTCAACCTGTATCCACTGTGTCCATGTTCGTCCTTTCCAGCTGTACAGTATTACATGATAATCTGCTCCTGACACCAACTAGACTAGAAGTCAGTTGGGATTGTTTAGCAAGCCTGTATGTTAGTCTGTGTAAACTCGTTACTTTGATAGTGTAAGTGTAGCTATTGAAAAAGGTAGAAATAAACAGACTGTTTCTGAGATTAACCACTAGCTTAAAAGATAACCCTTTCTATATTTCTTGGTGGAAATGTTTGTTTCTATGGTGATGTTTTTATTGTCTGAATTATTTACGTAAAAGGTTCTCTTATGTATCTTCCATAGCAATGGGTGTACGAGTCACTGTGATTTATTTCATGGTACAGAAAAAAATAAAAATCAGTGTGTTCATGAAACAAATATTTGAATATGAAATTATTTTGACCCGGATAAGTGGATGGAAGCAGATGGCTCCTTTTTGCAGTGGCATTTTTAATTGCAATTTTTGAGACTTATGGCAAAAGGCAGAGTGTACAGAGTGTATATATAGTCAATGTATATAAAACACCAATGGTAATCTTCCTTGGTGGTCCAAGGGAACAAGTCTAAATCCGTTCTCTTCCTAACACAATGGACCCTTTTTGTACTGCTTGTGTTTGTGCCACATCAAGCGCAGTGAGGGAGAAACTGGAGGAAATGTTGACAATCTGTCTGTAAACTGGCCTCTAATCTTTTGCACCATGACAACCATGCAGACAGAAAAAGTTTAAGAAATAAGAGCACATGCAATGACAGGATTACGGCAGAAGGAGGCAGTGTTGAATCTTAACGTCCAAAGTTTAGTGCATGTTTACTGATGTCACTTGTAATAAGGAGTTAGCAGAAAGTGCACCAAATTATTCATTTCTAAACTAAACCATATTTTGTTAACAAGCTTAAAAACGTGAATATTCCAAAAGACGTTCTTTAACAAAACTATCATTTGACTTCATAGCAGTCGTGTCTTTTATCAAGTTACCACAGTTTTATTGTAATAATCGTAGAAGCTGATGCTTGGGTGGAAATTTACTGATACTTCACTCAATTGTAAAGACAATCCACTTTTTTTTTACTTTAATCAGTTCCAATAAATTATTTTGACATGTTTGTTTGCTTTAATGATTTGACCAATCATTAAAGTACCACAAACAGATGGTAAACACCAAACAAATGTCTAAAAAAACACGAACTAAATTGGCAAACGCTAAACAATAGTTTAAAGGGAACAAATGGCAGATGTAGGTTTTTTTCTTTGCACATCCAAAGAAGGTCGTCAGCAGGGCCAATAAGTTGGAGAAGTTGGACGGAGCGGGATGGGCTAATGTTGAAGAGGGAGGGCTTTCAGGATCAGCTTTTTGGCAACCCCTATCTAAGGACCACGTCTACAGCCCTGAGAAAGGGCTGCTGTGCATGAGACCGAAGACTGAAATTTGAACCAACTAGCGCGATGAAGGAGAAATAGGACAAAGATCATCAGAGATATTTCCAGGCATACCTGTTTATCATTAGACAACGTGCCGTTGTTAGACTTAGTGCAAAAAGTAGGATTGTAGGCCCTTAGGGAAGCAGTCAGTGCGATGCACTAATAATCGACAGCGGTCTTGTTTACGTTTTGTTAAACTTCAGCAATCATCTCCTTTTCTCTGGAGCAACCAAACGTTCCCGTCGCTTTGTTTCACGAACTTGTAGAGGCTTGTTTTCTTAAAGCGTTATGTTCTGACAGTTAGAAATATCAGGCAAGTTTATTAACAATAAAAAAAGTATCTTCAACAAAGGACCGATCGTTTTTAAAGAATGATTTGGAGCTGGTTTACGGAGCTTCTGCTCGTCTTTCTGTGCGTGCACAAAGCTTCAAGCTCCAACCTGAAACCTGAGGTGAGTATTCTGCCTTCTTGAGACTTATGAAAATGTATAACTCTGATAACATACATATTTTTAGTTAAGAGGCGAAAATAGAACCATTTTATCCTGTTAGTTAAAGTATAACGTCTTTTTCGCGGAATATAGACGGTAAAGACACGCAGATATGTAGATAATAAAAACCTTTGGTTGTGTGGAATATTATTAATTGCATCTTTATAATTTATGACGTGCAGAAGTAGAAATATAACTTGGTTTGTATTACATATTATTAATTAAACTATACAATTTATTACGTGCTGAAATTGATGTAAAGGGACAGATGTTTAGGCAAACTTATACACCTCTTAGGTGGATAAATCCTTATGCCACATATGACCTTCAGTGAAGTAAATGCACGTATAGGGTTCCTTCAAATTCCATTAAAGATAATTGCAGAAAAACGACATAAAATAAACAACTTTTATTATTATTATTAACTTTTATTATGTATGTGTACATAATGGCAAGTGTTTGATCTACCTTTAATGCTGATTATAATTGTATTATTTTTCTTTAATGCAAATGATTATAAAAATATATTATTTATGTAATATATTGTTTTTCCTTACTTTTGATTGAGTTGAAACTGCCCAAAAGCAGCTAATTTTATAGTTCATTTTATAGTAATATAATTTCCTTTGTTTCCTTTGAAATTGCCAATTTCATTTGTATTTCCATCAACCCCGAAAGCAAGAATGAAAGTGAGGATGGATAATATTTTGAATGTTTATAATGTAGTGAGGATCTGAAAAAAGTAAAAATATTATATTGGCAAGATTTCATTGGCTGCCATTCAAAGGCATTATTCAGTAAGACATTTTGCCTCAGGGTTTAACCTTAATAATCTCTCTGCTGAACAATCAAAGTAAACACTAAGGAACTAGGAGAGCAGTTGAGGATTCTGAATTAATGTAGGAGAAGGAGACCACAGGGTTTGAAAGATGCTGAAGAAGCAAAAGTAGGACAACCAATCACCACAGGAAAACAGGACGAACAGAAAAGTCATGACTGTAATGTTGTGGTCAGGGAGGAATGGATATGCTGAGGATGAGTTTGGGGTAGTGGGGGTTTCTGTTCCTGTAAGCTGAGAGATATAATAGTCAACATCTGTCCTCAGTTATGGTTGAAATTGAGAGGAGGGGTTTAGAGAGGGCGGGAAACAACTTTGTGGTCAACATGGGCTAACAGGAAGTCATCACAATCATGCAGGAAGTTCTACTGATTCCTTAAGGATATCCTTATGCTACAGACCCATGCACACCTGTGGATTTGAAGGGTATTAGTGTCCATATCCATTTCCTTTTGTTGTGAATGACACAGGAAAAGTAAAGTATGATTGTACTGGCACGCTAATACGATGCATAGGTTATTTTTGGTAGACTTCTCCTTACTGACGTTAATGGACATAAGTCATCTGATGAGTGATTCTAATATTTACGTAGAACGTCCACAAAGATGTGAGTTTAAGGATATGTTGTGCACCACGGTGCTTTATTGGAATGCGCTGTAGGCCACAGATGGCTAGTCACATCCTTGAAAGATCATAACCAGAGGAAATGGGCAGGGGATTTTCCATACGGCCTTGACCACACTGTTGCTTTGAACAGATGTGAGATGGTGCTACTAGTTAGAGTTAGTGATGTACTGGGAAAGTGTTGGAAAGGAAGAGGGATGTTGATGGGGGTGGCAAGTTTCAGAAAAGAGACACAAAAGAGACCAGGAAACAAGGGGGACTGATCCGTTCAGGCAGGAAATGTGGTGGGATGTAAATTATGAAAGTCTGCATAAAGAATAGAAGTTACTGTAGGCTGTTAGGTGATGTCATTGCAGAAACAAGAGACTGACACAGAATGAAAGGCTAACTACACTATAAATTGTCCACTTCCTGTGTCGCTTACGGCCAAACCTCCCACTGACCTTCACAAGTCTGAAAAGGCTTTCTGTGATCCCCAGTTTTCCTATTAAGTAGATTATTTTACTTTCATCCTACAGGCCAAGTGTGAGAAGTTGATCTATTACTTTATAAACAACAGCTGGTGAATTTGTACATGTTGTCTGGAAAGATGACACCTTCCAGAGAAAAGAAAAGCAAAAACATTTTGACATCAAAATCAGCAGGATTCTGCTGTTCTTATAGATATACTATGAATTAATTCCAAGTTTAAATTAAAAACTAAATTAATTAAGATTAAGATATCTAGGGATGTTACAGAAGTACTAATGCTATGTCTTTGTATCTGCACTGTGAACTTTGTTTTTGTGAAAGCATGATTACTGCACATTTTTGTATGAACTGAGTAATAATAGATCAGCAATATCCAATCCTGCTTCTGAGGGCTCATGCAGAACACACTGGCCCTACAGAGACAGGACGCTCCCGTATCAGTCGTTCCCATTGAGTATGTGAGGAAGATCTGATGATGATACTGTGTTAAGACATTTAACCAGCCATTGAGGTTCATTAGGTTAACATGAGCAGCTGAGTTTTCTATGATTAGCCTGCATTTGATTTGGATTAACCGCACGCTCACCCAGATTCTGTGTTATTCCATTGGCTTGGAATAAATGGAAGTTGTGAGTCATTTTTCCCTGAGTATTGCAAGCCTTTCACTTAGTCTCTCTGATATTGCCACGCATATGTGCACAAAAACACATTTACATCAATGCTTATTGCATCTTGATGCATATAAAGTGTATTTATGTGTAGAGAAAATGTAAAAATATGGACCTAAGCAGATATTACATATTTTGCTATTTCCAAATTGTGTTTAGGAATAACTTAATTGTAAGAACTCAAAAGCTTTACAAATGTAAAAAAAGCTTAAGACTGCATTTGTTATGTGTTACACAAAATTCTTTCTGATTTTTAAATAAAATGCAGGGGGAATGGACAGGAAACCTGTTTGAAATCAGTCATTTTCTGTGACAGTGGTGTAGAAATTACACTTCATCTTAAAAAAGTTAATTATTAATAAAATACCTAATTACATATTGACCATCATGTAAATTTGGCCCCAACTATGTAATAGTACAGCATTAAGGGACAGTGTAGCCAGTCATTCACATAAATTTGATTTGTCCTTATGGTGTGTAGCTCTGTGGTGAAAAACGAGTTAACTTTCCCCGTTACAGTTTAAGGGAGCCTTTTCCTAGAAAAGACTGAGGGTCTATGAGTTGGACAGGAAGTACAATGAAAGCTAGATTCTACCGTGTTGGGTTTAGTTAACAGTTTACAATCTTGTTTTTAAGAGACACGAGAAACATTGCACAACAGGACATCACACATGATGTTTTTTCCAATGTCTGTTGTGAAATACCAGGTTGTCTCCAAAATGTTCTTCATTACACATTATTTTTATCCATCACATTCCAAGCCATCCCCCACCATTTAATATCCCATAAGCAGCCTTCTTCTTCCTCATATGGATGTAACAGTGGACCTTTGTTTGTGCTGTAGAAGACTGAGCGTGAGTCACAGATGGCCAGAGAGGAACAACTGCAGTAAGAAATATCTTATGATGGAAATGAATAAATAAAGATCACGAGGAAGTTAACAAAGAAATTTAAAAAAAAAAACATTCCTTGAACAAAGATACTGCTGAAATAAATAGAGTGCATGAGGAAGCAATAAGCGAGACAAAATAGGAAGTTCTTCAAATGTTTTTTCCAGGATTGCATCAACTTGGAATAGATGCCGTGAAGCATCTGATCGTGGACGTAATCATTTCTGCTGCCAGAAACGCTCTTGAAAACACATGCACCACCATGATACTCATAAAGCACATTGATCATGTGGAGGAACCTTTGAGGTTGACGCTTTATTCACATGGGGAAAATCCAGAAGACAAAAACCGCACAAATTACAGCAGCTAAATCATGCGATCTACATGTTTTTCTCAATATGACCAGCAGCTAAACAAGGGCGTGCTGTGGCCCCACAGGGTGTGTCTGCATTGTTGCCCTTCATTCCTGCAGTTGCGTGTGAGAGAGAGTTGTGGAGGAGGTATGGAAGGAGGGATTATGGGATAAGGGATCTGTCTCTGAGGTTTGAATGGTATTAAAGAGAAATTCCCTGGGAAATGACTGACTGACAGTGTGGTTTAACTGGAGACATTAACTGTCTCCTGGAGGGAGTCACAGACAGATAACATATCACTTTTCATCACTTTATCATCATTTGGTAGCTATCTTCATTCCATAACGTCTCAAGCAGACGTGCTTTTATGTTGTTTCTGTGGGATATAAGACCTGCCCAGTTTTAAGGACAGAATGCAGCCTCTTAGGTCTCATCAATTTTAGGTCATCAATTTTACAATCGGCACAGGCCCACACTTGACATATAGGTCTGTTTGTGCAGTAGTCTGTATTTTGGGGAATTTTTAATAAAGGCTTTGTGTTGCAATGCTTTCAAGCTTGTTTAATGAATTGGGAAATGAGCTCAGCCCAGCCCCTTGGGTGCAGTATTTTGTTCTGTCAATTTCAATCCACACTGACTAAAGCTGTTTATTCAATGCACAATGTGCAAACTGCTAAGTATGCCATGTGTTTGAACTTGTCCTTTAAAACTGTAATACAACTCCTGGACTGTGTTCATTAAAAATAAATACATGTTGATGTAGTCTTTGTTGTAGATTCATTTTTTGATTAGTCACAGAATTAAAAGAAACCGAAAAACTTTTGGGCACCAGTCTTGTACAAAAAAAAAATTGTTGTTATTAGTTCACCCAGAAATGGAAATTCTTCCATTTATTATTTACTCACCCTGTTCTCATTCCAAATCTATATGACTATTTTCTTCTATAGAACACAAAAAAGAAGATATTTTGAGAAATGTCTCGGTGGTTTTGTGTCCATATAACAAGTAAAATGACATTATAAGTGAAAATTTACCAATTTTAGGTTCAAACAAGATATCCTGCAACAGTTGTACATTTGTATAAGCAAAGTACCTTGGCCAATAACTAAAATTGGCGTTATTCCCTTTCTTTCTTATTCTAGGCATGGCTACAGCAGTACGGTTATCTGCCCCCTGGAGATCTTCGGACCCACACAGCTCGCTCCCCTCACTCTGTCACCTCTGCCATAGCTGCCATGCAGAAGTTTTACGGCCTGCAAATCACTGGCAGTTTTGATCCAGCAACTATAGAGTAAGTTGAGTGCAGGCATATGCACATGGTTTAGGAGACAGTTTAAGGGATTGCTTGTATTATTTTAAAGTATGGCTTATTAGATGACAACATATTTTGTCATTGCATTTGTCAAAACATCCAGGTGATACTTCTCTCCCTCCATGGGATTTTTTGGGCACCTGTGGCCCAAACGTTCAGCTGGATAAAGTGCTTATAAATATCTCATGTGGAATTGTTTTGGCCCATCACTTCTGTGGTTGTTAGTCATGGAAGGAGAGAATGGAAAAATTGTGCATCATGTCAGCACTCCTCCAGCGTTGTGCGATGGGGCATGGAAGATGTAGAATATATGAGGACAGAAATTAACGGCCATCCTGTCCAAAGTCATTGAAATGAAATCGCTTTTGGGCTGAATGATCTAATGTGTTGGACTGTGCTTGTCAGGGCGATGAAGAGGCCCCGCTGTGGCGTCCCAGACAAGTTCGGAGCCGAACTGAAAAGCAACCTGAGAAAGAAGCGCTACGCGATCCAAGGACTGAAGTGGGATAAAAATGAGATCACATTTTGGTAAGAGACAACCTTAGCTCAATTCTGCTGTATCTATAAAGTGAATTTTAAACTGTATTTAGGTCATTTTAGGCTCGAAATCCAGGCCAAACCATTAACAATTAATTGAGGTTTGCTGTCATAAACGTTTAGATATGGCAGCGGGTGCGCTTTGGTAAATGCTCGCTGCGCTTATGGAAAAGTCATCTTTGGCCTGCTATAAGATTTTGCTTCAGTACGGCCTGGGCCAAAATTCCTGTGTGAATTGTCTGTAATGTAAATCACTTTCTCTCTCCCTCTCCTTCCTATATTCCTTATTTTCCTATGGCCTACTTTTTTCTGATCGCCTCTCCAATTCACCCTTTCTTATCATCTCCTCCTCAGCATACAGAACTACACGCCGAAGGTCGGGGAATATGAGACGTTTGAGGCGATCCGAAAAGCCTTCAAAGTGTGGGAAAGTGTTACACCTCTGCGATTCCGAGAGATCCCTTACAGTGACATCAGAGACAAGGTGGAAAACTTTGCAGACATCATGCTCTTCTTTGCTGAGGGTTTCCACGGTGATGCCAGTCCATTCGATGGTGAAGGGGGCTTCCTGGCTCATGCCTACTTCCCAGGCAATGGAATCGGAGGTGACACACATTTTGATGCGGCAGAGCCTTGGACCATCGGGAACCGTGACTTGTTGGGTAAGGATGGCAGAGGGTCAGAAGAAATAAAGCAATACTCGGACCCCCTGGGGTTTTAGTGTTTTAACTGTATGTTTGCTGGATCTTGTTTGGACATGCATGAGATGGAGCAGATAAATTTAGAATGGCCTGTTTTTAAAATTTGTGTAAGAAATCCAAAGACGTGTCCAAGCAGGAGGTTTGAGCCCTAGGCCCTGAATCAGCCTTACCTTTTCATGGGGTTATCAAAAGCTTTTCAAATGCTTTATTCATTCTTTGAACTTTACCTGCTGTGAACTGAATGCTCTTATTCAAATTGTTTGTAGTCTCTACAGAAAAGCTCTGAAACAACACAATAATAACCGTCATTCTGTGCTGTCCTAAAAAATGTTGTTTGCCAGTAATTAGGTCAGCAGATTCCTGAAGAATTTAACACCTATTCTAACAGTTCTGCATATCAAGCAAATCTCAGCTGTTATTTTCTCATTTTGGCATAAACAAATGCATTCTACAAAGTTCTGCAGAACCTAAAAATTAAGCACCTAAAATTACTGGAAAAATGCTTGCATTCGGGCCAGCGATTTTAATGCTGAATACACAATTATACAGCAGCATCTGAAGGTTTGTGAGATCTGTCCTCATTTATCTCCTACTGTCACTCAGGTAATGATGTCTTTCTGGTGGCCGTGCATGAACTGGGTCACGCGCTGGGCATGGAACATTCCAACGACCCCTCTGCTATCATGGCTCCATTTTACCAGTGGATGGACACTGAGAACTTTGAGCTTCCTGAAGATGATCGTAAAGGCATTCAGCAGCTCTATGGTAGAATAATCAAATTCATCACACTTATGACTCGTTACAAATCTTTAGATACTTTTATTTATATTCTTATCACCTTCTGTATGTTCACATACAATAAAGAATATTTAAACTGAAAGCGATTCTTTACTAATTCTATTAGCCTGTTGTTCATGTTAAACATGTACATATCTTTGCGATCTTTAGGGCCAAACACCGGAGGCCGCCCGCGACCCCCCGTCACCCCTCAGACGCCCCACCACACCCCGTACCCCACCCCACACAGGCCAGGAGGACCTAGCTTTGGTCCTGATATCTGCGAGGGCAATTTTGACACCATTGGAATCTTCAGAGGAGAAATGTTTGTATTTAAGGTACAGTAATATTTGAATATTTATGTACGAATCAAGTTAAAATTAAAGAGCGTGAGGCTAACAATGCTAAGATTACTGGTTTGGTACAGGACAGTATTGCTTACACATATAGCATCTGCTGAATTTAAACATGTATATGCGAGTATACAGTATATGTGAATCTTGATTCCTGTGCCTGTGGTTTAGGATAAGTGGTTCTGGCGTGTCCGGCAGAATCGGGTTATGGAAAATTACCCCATGCCAATCGGACATTTCTGGAGAGGTCTGCCTACCACTATTAATGCTGCCTATGAAAGAGAAGATGGGAAGTTTGTCTTCTTTAAAGGTAGTAGTCTTCTTCTATCCCTTGATTTTATTAGAAGAAGGGGTTGAAATAAATGTTGCCACAGTATCCAAAAGCAATACTTTTTGTCATCTCTGGATTTTAGGGGACAGGCATTGGGTGTTCACTGAGTCAAACTTGGAGTCAGGTTACCCGAAGACCCTGAGAGAGATGGGCAGTGGTCTTCCAAAGGACAAACTGGATGCAGCTCTGTTATACACCCCTACTGGCAACACCTACTTCTTCAGAGGAAACAAGTCAGTAGCTTTGTTTGTCCCCTATTTGAGACATGACACAGTACAAAGGGAGCTTGTAACCCTGAAACTATTTCTTATCTTTAATCAGATATTATCGTTACAATGAAGACACGCAGTCAGTGGATTCAGACTACCCCAAACCTATTAGTAAATGGCAAGGCGTTCCAGACAACATAAAGGCTGCCTTCATGAGTCGGGATCAAAGTAAGACTTGTTTTTTCTCAAAACCCAGCCTATGCATTCAAACTGTATTCGTTTTTACTTTTGTTTATAAAAAACCTGCAACCTGCCATCCTATTCTGTGATGTTTGTTCTTAAAAGTAAACTTAAATTGAGGTTCAGAAATCAAGATTGTCAAATTGGTGTAAACTTAACTTTTCACACAAACTGTAACTTGTGCTGATCCTATCTTTTGACATTTTCTCTATATTAACTTCAATAAACACCTATTTGTATTGACATTGTTTACCTTCACACTGTAAGAGAGCTGTAGAAGTTGTCTTTATGTATAGCTAATGACGCAAACCGAATAAGGGAACGTGTTACAGTCAATAGCTAAATCAAGTAAATACTTGTAGTGTAAAATTGTTAAGCCAGTGCGCTGGCACAGGAAAATCACGCATGCTCAAAATGCATTGGGGTCATTTCCTGATCCCATTACCCTGTCAGTCTCTCTCCACAAACCTGTCCAATACATGACATAAAAACCCTGTTATTTACAGCTGTTTTACTAAAACAAAGCCAGGATGTAGACTGTGAGCCAAAATGTACTACCATTGTGAAGCACTGACTTTCCCTCACTAATATTCACAGGTTATACATACTTCTACAAAGCCAACAAGTACTGGAAGTTCAATAACCAGTTATTAAGAGTGGAGCCTGGGTACCCCAAGTCTGCGCTTAGAGATTGGATGGGTTGTCCCAACGAGGAGCCTACAACAGGTGGTGGTGGCGGAGGAAGTGACCGCGACCGTGAACGAGAGCGCGAACGTGAGCGTGAAAGAGAGCGCGAACGAGAGCGTGATCGTGGACGTGAGGAAGACAAAACCGATGAAGAAGGCAAAAAGGAAGAGACGGACGTGCTCATAATTGAGGTAGAAGATGCACCCAGCAGCGGTGGAGGGGCTGCGGCCGTGGTGGTACCACTCATGTTACTGCTGTGTGTGATCTTCACTCTCGGAGCGCTTCTCTTCTTCCGCACGTACGGCACACCCAGACGCTTGCTATACTGCCAACGCTCCCTACTGGACAAGGTTTGAGGAGAAGAGAGGAGTAAAGGAGAGAGGAGAAGAGAGACGAGAGGAGAAGAGAGGATGGAGAATATGAAAAAAGGGACTTATGAAAGCAGAACAAAAATGAGAAAGTCTAAATGGACCCTTGTATTGTTTACTTTAGACATGATGCCACTCAGACAAATCTCTGCATTTTTATATTTTGTAATTAGTGGTCTTGAAGTTTCGCTTTCACACCTAAGCCGAGCTCTTCTTGCACGCTGTAGAAAGGCACATGATATTTGTTTCTCCCCCGTGTCACGTTCACTCTCCCCTCTTCTCTAATGGTCTGTCTTCTCTGGTGTAGCCAATGACGCCAGCTCATCGCTGTTTGTTTAGCCTTCTGTAAATGTCATTTTTTATAGTTGTGATTGTTGTGTATGTCTGACTCATTGTGAATTATTGCCAGCAGTTGAAAACAATGTTTGTCCAAATGCTCACAGTTTATCCAAAGTTTTTCCACTCATCTCAGGTTGCGCCTGATGTTTTTAAAAATTTGCAGCAGCCACACGCAACCTAACAGTATCAAAACGTGGTGCAGTAACGCAATTTTTTTATGTGGTTCCATAGAACAGGGTTCCCACTGTCATGGAAGACCTGGAAATATTGGGAAATTTTAAAAGTGTGATTTCCAGGTCCTGAAAATGTAATTTTAAGAATTGAAGAAAATTAAGGTTTTTGGTAAATATCTGCTTTTAAAAGATGCACAAAACAACTGGAAGTTCATGGAAACTCATTGGTCAGAAAGTGTGGGAACCCTGGTGGTCTTGCATGGTTTTATATCTTGGTAGTACCATGGTATTTTTATCTATGTATACTGGAGTACCATGATATATTACAATACCATGGTCTTATCATCCAATGCCACCATGATAACACCATGGTACTTTTTTGTAAGAGCTCCCATATGCACAGAAAAATTAAATCCACCAGATATCATGAAAACTCTAACTCCATGCCACCCAATGCAACCCTGTAGCTCAGGTTAAGGAACCAGTGTGTCATTCCAATGATAACTAAAACTAATTCCACTAACAGCCTTTAGAAGCCTGCAAAAGCTGTGTTGTCTGTCTGTGTCCTTGAGTAGTATGGCTTTATATTGTACTGTATTTTAAATAATTACTATTATTGATAATGATGATGTCATTATCATTTTGACTATTACTATTGTTATTGTTCTCCATGTCAAGAATGTGTTTTTTGATTTTAGCAATTGTCATTAAAAAATGTCCTGCTGGACAGGCAATAATGTATGTCTTATGAAGTGGCCTTAATTTGGGGAAAGTGAAAGGGTGGGTTTGTATTTTTTAAGTGAAATAAATTTAAAGTCTGAAAATTACATATTCAGTGCTTGTGTTTACAATTTTTTTTAAACATGTGGTGCTTTATAAATTGGTATATAAAGTTGGTGAAAAAACAGTAATAATAATAATAACTAAGTGATGATGAACATTATCTATAAATAAAATGTGCTTGTCTTTCAAACCTTTTTTATGTTTTATTAAGTCAGAAATAAAATATTTTGTAAGTTTTCTGTGCTGTCAGATTTTCCTTTTTTGGCTTGTTATTCTCCATGAACATTTTTAAACCTGACTTTGCCAAACGAAGATCTGTTTAGCCTATTTTCCATTCGATCTCCTGTACAGCACCAATGTGGGAGGAAAATTACTTCTCTATCCCAATCTCCATCTGCTCCTCATAACCTGTATCTGAGTCCAACTCCAAGCCTCCATGTATTTTCCAAACTGCTCTTTACCTCCCAGAGCCCCCTTAGAAATCAGAACTTGTATGAGGATATCTCATCCAATGTCTGAAATCATCAACAATAAGCCAAATGTCCTGCAAGACCCCCACCCCATCACGTGCTTATATCTTTTGCATAGACGTGTGTTTATTTCTCTCATTTGTGTCCATACTTCTTTCTCATCCCTCTTCCTGGCACTCGGAAACATTTGGCCGTATAAGTGGGACGGAAAAAACAGGCTAGTTCCAAGGATTAAGTGAAACCAGGAATTATTATAATTCTGCAAACCCTTTGGCACTGTTTGTAAGGAAACATATCTCCATTATAATGTGTGTGTGAGTATATCCTTGAGAATAATTACACTTTCAGATACTGATAGAACAAAATAATAAGTTTAATTTAGAATTTACAAACTTAGTTCTATATGTACTGTATGTTGCTATTCAGTGCAGTGAATGTAGATGCAAAACAACAGAATGTAAGTGCTGTTTTGGAAGGAGAGTCTTTGTGAAATGGATAATGTTTTGGCACTCTGGGTCTAGTCACGAGGCTTGGGGGAGGGGGGGGGTTTGGACATTTGGAGGCCATGATCAAGGAGAATTCCATCACAAACATCTGGAACCCAAATGGCCTCAATACCAGAACACAGAGGGAGGCAAACAGCTTATCTGCTGATGTAATACAAATCATATGACCCAAACCATCATCTTACTCTGATCAGACCTCCGCACTGTCATCTAGCAAGATACACAGAAACAAGGATGTTTCTTTAAGAACTGCTGATGTAGGAACCATTTGTGATTTAGAGTTCCTGCAGTCACTGTGTCTTGTGTGTATTTCAATCAGACCGTGGAGCGCTACACAAGTATTTCAACGTTTCTAAGCAAGTTCAATCTTTTCCCAGCTGATTCTGCAGTATGAAGAACAACCTCAGCACTTTCTGCTCTGCCCACAATTTTCTCTCTCTCTCTTTTTCTCCAGGCAAGTAAACTTGAAGTTTTTTTCAGTAAGGCTTAACTGAAAACATTAGGCAGCACCACAAACATTTAAAGTCTCTTTCCTAAAAACTTTTCTTGGGGTAGACTTGCCTGTTCTATACTGTCCTGTTTATCTTCTGACCAGCCTGTTCGAGTTAGTCAAATGCTATAACACCTTAACTTGACAGACCAACGTAAAAAAAAGAAAGACTTTGAAGTGTCAAGTAAAGATGATGTAAAGTGTGTGAAAGTGGCTACCATCAAATTCAAAATGACCTTATTTTTCTTAAAATGGTACATTTCTTCAGTTTAAACAATTCATGTTTTCTATGTTCTGTTGTGAATAAAACTTCGGCTTGTGTGAGATTTGCAAATCATTGCATTCTGTTTTTAACCTACATTTTACACAGTGTCCCAACCTTTTTGGAATGGGGGTTGTAGTTAAGTTTGCAAGCTTTGCTTACATTTCAGAAAGCAAGGCTTTGTTTTCAAACAGTTGAAATGTTCAAAGTTGCAATTTTTTTAAAAAAATTCAAAGTTGCAATCTGTAACTTTTTTAGTTAAAAAAAAAAGTTATTGAGCAAGTTATTGAACAAAACAATAAGTGTTTAAACACTCTCCTTACCACGATTTGCTTGTAATAATGACTATAATAAAGATTATAAGTATGTAAAGTAGTCTGCAGCTTTGTTTCAAACACAGATGGTGACAGAAAAGCAGAAGTTACTGACTGCACCTTTAATTAATTATGTTAAACAGTCAGGATGCATCATAAATTCAAAGTTGGACCACATTAGCCTAAGTAGTCGTTTTGATGAATTACGCTAGTTAATACAATCCAGCTACTTATAAGGTAAATAGACATGCTGGAAAATGATACAAGTTAAAATAAAGGTTTATATTTGTTGGGAGTAATGAGAAATGTTTTGAAAAATGCATTGCAGTAGTGGTTTTATCACTTCTTTAACATAAGCTTTCTGTGTGGAATATATGAGGACGTGAAAACGGCGCAGCTAAATGCAAACACATGTTTTCCATAATCAGGCCTGTACAGGATGTAGTTTTACATCACTAATGCAAAATCAAAAAGTTACAAAGTTTTAATGTAGGTTACATATGGTTTACATTTCATCAAGCCTCAAATCAAGTTACAGACCAGACTCAAAAGGTCATAACCTGTTTCACTGGGTTTTTAAACTTATCCATACTACAGCAACAATGTGAGATGCTAAACCTCACTCTTGTATATTCATATCTATATATACATATAGTCTATACATATACATATCATACACATGTCAGACAAGAGACAAACACAGTTTTGCATTTGTCTTAAATGTGTATTTACAGCCTTTTTATGTTAACAAATTTGCTTCAAGGGTCTTTAAAAATATGTTCGTCAATACTATATAAAAACTATTTTTTCATTCCATCTTGCATCAGATAGTGAGTGTGTATGTGTACTTATCACTTACATTAATGGACTTCTGACTTTTGCATAGAAGTTTGTGCATTTTTTGTGTGCTAGTATAGATTTAGTGTAATGCTGAGTGTGTTGGAAATGTATATAAAAGTACAGCGGCACCTGTATTAATATGTTGAGCTATGGGAAACAAAACATAGTGTCTGCGTTTAAAACAGGGTGTGGTGTGAGCAAAGTTGAGTTTTTCCCTCACAATGCCAGACAAGGTCTTATGAAAAAACACAGGTTGTAGGAAGTAAAACAATCAACATCTCTTAACTCGTTGCGTTGGTATTTTCCCCTCCCTGTTAAAAGGCAAACGTATCCACACCGGGCAGGAAAAGACTCCCCACCAGGAGCTGCTGAATCAGTCTTTTACCCTCCCCCTACCTAACCAAGCCCAGCTACCCTCAGTCTGACCCAGTCACATCCTTCAGGAAACCCCCCTGCTTGAGTTCGGGCCTGCAATAGTATAATAGACAGTTTTCTTCACCTTATGACTTTAATGACTGGACTGCCACATCAGAAGCATGAGGTATATGTTTCCCTCCATGTCTGTCTTTAATATTCCCTTTTTCCCAGAGGTCCCTGTGAACTTGTGTTGCATTAAATCTTCGCCCCTCCTCCACCATCTCCCAACCACATGTGGTTCTCATATATAAATCCATGTCATCACCAAGTCTAACTTGGTCTAAAGCGAAACAAACAAGAAACCAGAGGAGGAACATGATGCACAAATACAGCAAATATGACATAAACGTAAACAAAATGTTCATAATGTATGAGCACATGTCAAAAAGACAGTGGTTTCCAGGTTTTGTGCATTAGGCGAAACTCTCAAATGTGTCTTTTTTGCAGGAAGAATGTAAGTTTTTACAGCTTGAACTAAGTGGGTTTGGGGTAACGAGAGACAGAAAGGGGGTAAGAACATTTCTGAGGAAGCCACATCAGAGGTGAGCTTTGAAAAGCGAGCTGGGAGTCTTGTGGTCTGTTTCTCCAACTGCTGGACACCAAAGGCAGTGTGGTGGGCTGGAGAGAATGACTGAAGATTGCTTACGGGGGTTAAAATGTGTTTACACTGCTCATTCATCAGCATTTATCACAGAACTGACAGGATGTGGTACGGTGGCCTGATCTGAGGGCAGGGCCTTATGTTATCCTTACATTACCTGACTGACTTACAGCTGTACAAGGGTTTTAATCCTTAACATTAGTTACAGGAATAGTTGTGACCCCAAAATGATTTTTAAAAAACTATTACTCACCCTTATGTTGTTTCAAACCCCATATGCTGATTGACAGATGTTTTCACTTTTAAGTGTTGTTGTATGTTGAGCCGCGATCGAAGCTGATGTAAATTACTCTATAAACGTACACCTGCGACCTCATTACATTAGTATTACTGCGCCACTGCATCTGTCTGTTGACGTTTCTGAGGAACTACATTGCCTGGCGGAAGGGCGTTGTTAGGCGCGACGCGCGTTCACAGTATCCGAGAGTAAAATCACGCTCGCGTTGCTATAGACGACAAACAATCTGTGCAAATGAGTTAAAATAAAGTTTTGAAGCTGTATTTTATTTATTCTCACTATCTCAGACAGACAAACAATAGATTGCAAGTAATTCACTCCCAACAGAGAATCACACACTTTAAACACACTATTTCTGTAAAATACGCTGTTATTAACAAATATTAAGTAAATAACATTTTTTAATCATACTTTAATTTAAGATAAAATCAGCCAGTTGTGTCTCTCCACGCACTACATGCGAAATAGTAGCCGAATCTTCTTTCTTTACACAGCTAGACATTTCCTGACAGCTCACATTATAAATCATTATTATAAACTAAATCATTATATTATAAACTGTTGTGAATAAGGTAAGGAGATCGTGCTGAACACTGTTTGCAGCTTGAAATAATTATTTATGCTATGTTGATAAACACTGAAAAGCACTTACATTTCCCTCATAAAGTTGGCCTGTTGGTGGTAATTTGCCCAGTGTAAATAAATATTCATTCATTCTACCATGATGAATAACTGGAGGGTTAGTGCAGAGCCATCGGTGGGAATTTTGAGCCCCCTGACTGTATATTGCTCAGGGTCTATTATAAATTACATTTAAAAATTGTTGTGTGGACCCATCTGGACTTTGAATTCAGCCTTCACACAATTAGTTGTGGCTTTGGGTAAATGCTCATGCAGTCCTATTTTTTAACCTGACATGCAATCAAAAATGTAACAGGCCAGTTTGAGCAGGAAACACAAACAAGATAAGTAATAAGCAATATAGCTACACTAATCTCATATACACATGATTTGGTTTTACTTTTAAAATAGTGTATTTTAATGTTTATATCATAGTGCAACACTTTGCATCATAGATTTCTATTATAAATGTTAACATGGTTTCAACTTGTTTTTGTATTGTGAGGAACTAAGTCAGTATTATTTTCTGTGGTAGCTTAACTTAAACCTGGAACATTTAAGGCTGGATCCCATGTGCCCTATACACGGTCCAGACTCCATGTGGTTTGTGGATTATATGTATCAGCTGCACTGATAACCAAACCTGTTTCTGCAATAGCCCACCTTTATATTACTCCCAGAAAGACACTGATTCTGAACTTCTGAGCAGAATGATGCAACAAGTGCCCTTTTAATCCAACAGTCTCCAAAGTGTCTGACACACACATTCAAGAACTTTAAAACATAAATTCTGGGAAATGGTTTTTAAATGGGGTACAGTTTTCACTGTAAAATGTCTACAGTATGGATTGCTTTACATGAAGTACTGTAACAAATGCAACAGACTGCTAACTCAACAAATTAAGCTATGCCTCTAAAAGCACCCAGTGTGATCATTCAGGAAGAGACTGTGGGTCACAGAAATGGTGCTGGGCTGGGCAATATGTGGGCACAGGAGGGTCGACCCAGTTCAGCTGTCCTGTGCAAAGTGTTGCATCAGGCCGGAAAAATGCTTCACTCAGCCACCAGTACACTAATTACAGAGAACCTCTGCTGAGCTCGACAGGAAGGACGTCAAAGTCCCAATATGGTGATGAAAAGAAAGAGGCAAGAGAGCAGAGAGAGGGAAAAAGAGAACGAGCGAGAAGGAAGCGTAGGGGAATTTTGATAGACAAAGCAATAGAGAAAAAGGCCCTCAGCAGCTAAAAAGAGAGTGCAAATAAGAAAGTGGGTGTAAGACACAGACAGGGTGTGACCGTTTTAGGGGCATTATATTTACCTGCTTACAATACGTAACTGGCTAACAATAGCTTTTAGATAATGGAGTCTGGATCTGTTACAAATGACCTCTTTACAAAACCCTTCATACAACTCATCATGAGCTGCAAGAGTAACTGGATGGAACTGAATCAAATGTGTACAGATAGGCAGTGAGGTTTTATTGCTTGAATGTTGATGAGGTCGTGAAGTTCTGGATCTAGACTGAAAAGCCAGGTCTGAGGGAAAAAAAGAGACAAGCATGTGACTTGTAAATTTAGACTTGTAGAGTCTGCCTCCTTGTGGTGTGTGAATTATGATACTTTAAGACTCTAAAAAAAGAAAAAAATGCATGGTTTGAATAGTGAATGATCTTCATGTGCTTGCTATAGCAATAAAGCATCTTATAACTGAAGCAGACAGAGAGAGAGAGATGGCAGATTGCTATAAAAAACACCAATTACTGTTGGTTCATTATAATGTTTACTAACCGATCAGCTGTCTGAGGTTTAGGCTTCAACCACAGTAAAAAAAAAAAAACAGTACTTTTGGCTAAATACAGATAAATGGATACATTTGAATAAATGTATCAGCTGGATTTATAAATGTAAATACATTGTATTGGTGAAACTGACTTTGTATGGGCTTTTTAAAATTAGCAAAACGTCTTTATAAACATGAAGATATTTAAATATATAGGCCTAAAGAAGTGTAGCAATCAATCAGTTAGTTTTGTGGTTTTATTTTTTCACATAAAGAAACTAAAGTGGCTAAAATAGGTAAATTGAAGCATGAAAACAAAAATCAGATTTTTTCTGCGCAGGATTAGAGATTGAGAACAATTTAGTTGTCATGTCACAACCCAGACAAACTTTAACTCCAGAATGCTTATAAGCCGACCCCTCGCAAGAAGCAATAAAGAGTCTTTGTGTTCAGATCTTAGATGTATCCTTTTTATTATTTGTACATTCAGCACTTACAGGAGTAAACAAAAAATAAGAAAACAAATGTCAGCTTTTATGCTAAAACAATTTTTAAAATTTAAAACCAAATGTGAAAAGGTTAAATATGCATCCCATTCTCCATGGCAACATGGGAAACAGCAAAAGGGTGGAAAAAGGTAGACAATACGGAGCAACAACAATAAAAATAAATGAGGGGAAACAAGAGGAAAACACATGATAGTCTGGACAAAAGTCACATCAAAGTGTTCAAAGCATTTCTTTAAAGAAGGCAGCTTCGCTCGTCCATCTGTGTTAACACTGCACTGAAGGAGAAAAAGGACTTCACCAAACCTCAAAAAAATCTACCTAAAATAATCATGATAGAGGGCAGAGGCTGTGGGCTGAGGCTCTAGGAACAAAGAGCCCTGCGTTACCATCAGCTGGTGACATTTCAAACAAGACGATGTTTTGCAGTACGGCCCAGTTATACCAGAAGTCCATTAACACTGAGAAAGGGAAATAAACACCAGGAGTCTTAAAGCCCAGTCAAGAGACAACAAGACAAAAGTCTACATGGAGACACAGCACCACCATGGTCCCAATGAGTGTGTGCACCTGTGTGTGTGTGTGTCGTTATGCAGAGTGTGTGTGTGTATAGAGTCTGAGTTGGTCCTCAGAAAGGTAGGCATAGAGCTGTTACAAGGGATATAAACTGGACAGTTCCAGATTTTCTTTAGCGTCGTCGGTCCCTGGACGGAGGGTCGCTGCGGCTTCGTGATCTTCTGCTCCCGCTTGCGCTGTTGCCACCGGGCCTGCGATACCCCTCCTTTCTCTTGTCCCCCTCTCGCTCCCTCTCTCGACCTCTGTCTCGATCTCGTTCTCTGTCACGCTCTCTCTCGCTCTCCCCTCCGGTTGCTGTGGTGGTCTTTATTCTCTCCCTGCGCTCCTCTTCGCGCTTTTTATCCTCTTCCTCCATCTCCTTCCTCCTCTTCTCTCTTTCCCTCATGCGTTCAGCACGAGCAGCTGCCCTCTGTGCCACCTGCAATGCATGATGGGAATTGAGTATCTATGGCATACTGCCATTATGTGGCCATTACTGCAAGTGGATGCCACCACATTGCTAGAGTGTTCTGGGTAGTTTCTAAAGCATTGCTGGGTGGTTACTTACAAATCTCCTCAACCAACCAATTTAAGGCATCATATATGTTTGTCTGGACAAATTTTGTGTTGAGGGTTTTAAGTATGTGCAACAGTAATTGACATCTGCCTTAGCTAGCACTACTGTTACTAAACTACACATGAAACACACCTGTTCTTCAGTGAGGGGGAGCCAGTATATGCAGGGTGCCGCTTTGGTTTTGCGGAACAGGTCATCCAGCAGTTTAGCTGGTGGTTCTTCAGGACCTTTTTCTAAAACAAGATGCAAGAATTATGAAGTTAAGGACAATCTCCATGTGTACAAAAACAGTTAGGACTTGCACAGTATTCATGTAATCCTTTCCTCACCCTTCTTGTCCGTCTTTCTCTCTTTGCTCTTCCCTCTCTCCTTGCGCCGCCTCTCGCGATCTTTGGATCGTGATCGTCTGGTCCCAGCCTCCCGTTCTTCTCCGGGTTTGCTGAAGTCTCTCACCTTATCCCTGTCCCATTCTCTTTCCGCCCGGGTTCTTTCACGCCTTTCCATCTCCCTCTCACGTTCCGCCCATTGGTCACGCTCTGGAATGAGAGGTGGGGGGAGTGGACGGCCAGGCCCAGCAGTTGACGCCCCACGGGCCTCCTCTGGAGGCTTTTCTCCTGCTGCCCCAAGACCTCTGTGAAAGTCCAACTGAGAAGATGCACCAGGAATGAGATGGGATGAGTTTCCATATAGATCTGAAAGCATTTTTAACATTAGGTGTGAGACACCAGGAGATCAAATGAATTCTTACCTCCTCTTGCATGCAGAAGTCAACACTGAGGAACTTGGGGTTACTCTGGGGCCATTTGACTCCATGTAGTGCTGCCCGTGTGGCCACAGCCTCTTCTGTGCTGGAATACTAAGAGAAGATGGAGAAAAAAGGCGATGGTTAAAAACAAGCAGAAGCAAACTATCCCTAACTACAGCAACAAACCAAGGAAAGAATGATCTTTAAAATCCACAAAAATGGAACTAAAGACGCAAGGAAACAGAAGAGACTTACAGTGACGTAGCAGTGAGATTTAATCTTGTCGATCCAAAAACCCTCCTCCACTACAGTTCCTGTACGGTTCAGCAGTTCCTTCAACTGCCCCAGTGTAAATGGCCTCACCTTAAGACACATCACACAATTCTGAGGTCACTCAACCTGGGACAACTTTCCTTTTAAGCATGAGAAGATAAATGTTTTGTAAAGCAGTATGGAGATTGTGCCCAGAATTATGCGTACCAGGTTGCAGATATGAACGATGTTAGACAGCTTTCCACGAGGAGGAGATGGTTGCTTGGCTGTGCGGACTGGATCATCAATGGTGATGCTCACTCCCAACTTCTGCTGGCTAATGGAGCGACGGACCAGCGTATCACTGGAAGTCACTTTAAAATGAAAAACAAAAACAGAAGAAGAGATAAGAGAACGTTCCAGCCAGATATTTATGACTATTGTCAATGCGAGACCTTCATAAACGAATGTGCCTCTTTTAGAATTCTCACCAGTCTTCATATCCACATCAGGCCCTGGGGAAGATGGCTCTGCATCCATGGAAATCTGAATGGAGCCTTCTATTTTTTCCTCCTGGCTGTGTCTATCCCGCCTGTCGTGTCTTTCCTCTTCATCCTCACGTTCGTTTCTTTTTGATTCCTTCTGTCCATTCTCTTGCGTGTCAGAGGGCACAACCTGTTTTTGGGTTGAGGGAGAAGATTTCCTAAGGTCACTCTCATACATGCAATCAATTTAAACACTTTTCATTTTCATCTTGGCAAACCTCATCTTTCAAGTAGAGGAAGAACATGCACCTGTGTTACAGTTCGCCTGATTTTCAGGTCTTGTTCCTCTCTCTCTCCACCATCCTCTTCCCCAGACAGATGCATCTCCTCTGGATGCAGGTCAACAACAGCTTCCTGACCCAAGCTGGGCTTGATGTCTGGAATTAAAGACTAAGGAGGGGAAAAAATAGTGCTGTTTATCATGGGTGGACTTTAGGGAGGACAGATTTCTGATTGAACAGCTAGTCCCATAATACTGGTAACCATCAACTCATTCATATTTATAACCAAGTGTTTACTTCATATTATTCTGACCTTCAGAGAGTCTGTGGTGATACTGATGGAGGGTTTCTTGGCAGTGACAGCTGTACTTGAGCCCCATCTCCTCTTTCTGCCAGAATTAGCCCCGCCTGCAGCTTCTGCTTCCCCTTCCGAACTCACCACACCAGGAGACTGTTTGCTGCCTGCAGATAGCCAGCAGATGTCACTTAAAACAGCTTCAAATCTGGAGAATCCTCAGTATTTTTGACTTCAAACTTATCAACCGTGTATATCAGGTATGCATGGTAAAAACCTTTGCATTAATTTTATGTAGTAAAAAGGTCTTCAGGCAATAAAAAAAGTGTATGGATACTCACTGCCAATTGAGATTCTTCGGGCAGAAAAGGTCTTTGGCGTGGTACTCTGAAAGACAAACACATCCAAGGCCGGGGGAAAAGGTGAGCAGACAGACATGGATAAAAACAAGGATAATACAGTTAGGGACAAAGTACATGCGTGTATGAGGGGAAAGAAATGTGTTTACAAACACTTTTTGATCATTCCTAATATGCATTTGACAATGTGACTACACACGTAGCCTTTAATTACATAATATTTAAGATTAAGATCTATTTCTGCTCTAAAGATATGGTCTGTCTTCCACAAACAAAGATTAACTTTCTTAAAGGCCATACTGCAGCTGAGATGACTAATACCATACTGAGTCTGTTCTCTGGTTGAGTTATTTTTTGAAGCAGTTACTGCAGGGAATTCAGAAGACATTAAAGTGTAAAAAATAAAAAAGGAACATTAAAATCTCTTAATTGCAGTGGCCTTAAAGGTAAATATCTGCTCTTTACCATGTAGTCAATAGCTCCATTTGAGCGTTACATGGGAATTTTGTCAAAGTATGTGCATTTGTAAAACTTGTAAAGTAGAAAATGGAGAGGGACTACTTATTTCCTGGTACCATAGACACATGTTCTTCACTGGGTTGGGAATGGCCCAATCGCACATCTGCATCTACTGTATCTAGGCAACAAGTGTCCAATCTAGAAGGCTGGCAAGTTTGGGCGGATATCTGACAGTGGGTTGGCAGAAGAGCTCTTATGTAGAAGAAGGTAAAGTCTGACAGTGTCATTTTTGAAAATGTCCATTGACATGCAACTGGAAAGTGGGAGGTGTCCTTCATAAAACTGCAGAGACATTTCAGGGAGACAACATTTAGTACTGCTTGAATCACTTCATTCTTACATCTGTTTTGCTTAAAAAAATATCCATGTTAAGTTGGTTATCAGGTTGTATGTAGTGACTTCAGTAGAGCAGTCACACCGCACCAAAATAAATGACAGCCAAAGTCTCTTCACAGATGCCAGGTCAAAACCAACAGTTACGTTTCACTGCAATAATCCATGAAAATTTGAGAAACTTGGACGACTGTAACATCCAATGAATCCAGCTGTTACAGCTGCAGTACAATGACAAAAAAAGTCCAAAATGTTTTTGGAGATCAGCATTGCAAGAATGTCCATCATATTTTTAAAGATGCTGGTTACGCAGCCAAAGGAAAATAAAAGTCCCATAATGAAGTGAGCAACTGTGACAAAATCTGAAAATCTCTCTGAAAATTCCATTAAAACCAAAACCGTCAGAATGATGGTTTTGACGGAGTCCATTATACGCTCTCTCAGCAGTCTCAAAAACATTGAGCCGAACTGTCACGGGCTCACAAAACTTCTGTGTAACCTTTGACCCCCACAATACACAGCTTATTAACAGTCCAGCCAACAGGTGCTTCTAGCCAACTCCACTGTGGCCATTGTTGCCTGGTGTTCCACTGCAGAGCAGATTCAAAGGCATATCTGGTTTAGCCATGATGCTTGGGATAGTGGAACAGGTGCTGTAGTAGAGGCAGTAGTAGCTGTATGCAGGTACCAATAAGGGCAATGGAAGAGGCATGAGCACCTTTATAACAAAGCAATCAAGGGGGTTTAAACATTAGCCAAAATGAGAGCCCCCTCTTCTGCGTCTGTCTCAGCAAAGGTTGTGATAACCAAACAGCTCTGTGCAGCAAACAGCTTGTGATAACCAGATTTTAACTACATGCAAGTGAAAATAACTTCTAATGCTTTTACAAGCAAGGAGGATTACAAATAAACTCAAAATCAGTTGTTATGATCACATGTGCCTGCATCTACTATGAAAAGGGCTTGAAAATGTTACATGTAAACTTAATGTTAATGCTCATTTAATACTTTGAAAAACAAAAAACAGGGAAGAGTGACACCCCATTATATGTTGTTTGCCCTTTTGTTTGGATGTTGCATATAGTCCAGTTATCTGAAGAATGGTACAGTTGGGTCGGCCCGGCACTTTTCTGGACTCTTACCTCCTCACCGCTCTCTGCAACCTTCTCAGGCTCAGCCATGACTGTCTCCTTCACCTCACTGATGAGAACCAGAAGAAAGAGAGTAGCAAAGACAAGGAGGGGGAAAAAAGAGTGGATTACATAAAACCATTAAGTATTATTTGTCTTAACAACATTAAAAACTGATAAATGGACATAAATGACCAAACAACATCACAAATTAATATGGTCAGATTTGTGATCAAAACTTAGGAAAATGCCTTTATCATTCATTTAAAACCACTTCAAACTCGCATGGGGTTTTAATAGCTCTGAAGCGCACAGCAACTCATGAGTCCATTATAAACACTGCCTCCACAAGTCAATCGACTCTAAATATAACCTGCTACAATTACAGGCCTATTCCACACAATTCTCCCAAAAACACCATCTGCTTGAGCCACTGAAAGAAAAACATCTCTAAGCAATATCTATAACCTTGCGACTGCCGTTTTACATTGACCTCCAAAATCAAAGCTCCGGGCTACACGCGGACTAAATGTAGCGCTCGTGCCGCCGAGCGGAGTGACAACACGGCGTGGCGAGACGTCACTGTCTTTCATCTTTCAAGAGGCGGACATACGACCGATTCAATCCCCCGCGTCTTGAGACCAACATACCGACAGCGAATAAAGTAACGAGACAAAACCGCTACGCCGCATTGTGGGATGCGAGTAAAGGAGCGCAGCATCTCTCTCCTCCCTCACCCGCTTTATTCCCGTCGAGCAGCATAATGCACAGTGAGATCACGCACCTATCAGCGTCTCTCTATTGACTAGAAACGGGCGGATTATTTAACCAGCTAACGGGCCACCTTGAACCCAGTGTTATTGGTGAAATGAAACGCGCAGCACAGCCATGTTTAGATGAGAGAAAGGGAGGTGCGCGAGTCTCGCTGCAGCAGGACCCTATTAACACCGGCCGAGAGGCGGCCGCACTGATTGCCTGTCCGTAATTCACACGACTGACGCGATCGTATAATTAGTTATGCTGGATGTTTGCGTCAGCTAACTAAATTAATAAATAAAGACATATTCCAATGCGACTTTACCATGCAATTACATACATTAAAATACATTAAAAACTTACATTTTTACATACATCACAGTATAAACATTGTTTAGCACCTTTCATGTTTTAAGTCTGCTTAATGCCTAAATGTAAATGCACCTCATGTCTACGAGATCCATAATTCTAACCACCACTGCTGGTGTACGTTTTTGTTCAGGTTATAAACTGTGTAACACCTACAAACACACACACAACTTGTGTGCTTAATATAAATATTTCAAGTTCAGTGTCTGAATTGTGGAGTCACTTGTTATCCTTAACCTAGTTGTGTCAATTATCAGAACCATAACTTACATTTGATTACAAAATATTATATACACTATTATATACACTAACAAAATATTATATACACTATTTTGGTTAAAGATCAACTGTAACAGCACTACCAACTACAATTTTCATACTGATTAGGCTTTAATTCATACAACCTTTTAGGTGTCTTTTTTCAAGCTTTAACAATCAGCTTTAACAATTTTAGTTCAACGCCAATGTAGCTCATGAAGTTATCAAAGTATACCACTAGTATGACTTAGTTTTTTAATGATCAAAATACACAATTACTTTACCAACTTAAAGATAAAATATATTTTTTCTCTGCCAATGCTGGCAGGTCTCTCCCTTTAAAACTGCCTTAATAAAATCAGAACTAAATTTCTCTTGGACTCATTTCTGGTGCAGTGCAGCAGATAGTAATATAGTAGCCAAAGACAGACCTTGTAGTGTCTTCCATAGCTTCATCTTCCTCGATATCTTCTTTCCTTCCTCCCGTTTCCTTTTCATCCTGTAGTTCAAGGCATGGCTTCTGTTGAAAAGGAAAATGACACATATAAATGCAGTGTTTCATGTCTGTTCAGTGTCATAGATGCTAGAACAGTTTGCACAGAAACAGACTAAGCCAAGCAGAAGGTGTTTAAACATTTGGTCTGGTACTAGATTTCATCTGGGTCTAGGGACTAAATTATTCTGTAATCAAAAGCTGGTTAATTATTAACCTTAGTTTGGATGGCATCCTCATTCTTCTCCTCCTGCTCTGTGAAGACTCGTTTTTTACGCTGGGCTGTAGAAGGCTTTTCAGTCACAGCCACAGACTGGCTAACTTTCTCGGTGTGTTGAGATGAAGTGTCTTTCTGTGTTTCTCCAGACTATGGTAGATGAAAAATAAGCTGTTAAGGTCTGCTGTTGTTTGCACGTGTGTAGTTTAAAAACAACACAAATGGAGCTAGTCTGCCACACAATTTAAACTGTGAATGACTGAACTGTAAACCTGTAAATTAACAAAGAGCTGAGATGCATTCGTGAATCACTTTAATTATATTCAGAAGAAAATCTTGATGAGAAATAATGGGACAGTTATTCATAATAGTATAATAGTATATTCAGTTAGTCCAAATAAAGAATTTTAAGGAACATTTTTGCAAACCAAAAAATAAAACGTTTTCAACTGACTTGATACATTCTTTTTTTTTAAGCATTCTAATTTTGTTAACAACAAAAAAGATGAAAAGTTGAGGAACCTTTGAAACACTCACCCTCCTACCACCTGAAGCAGAATGGGTTATCCCCTGTGAGGAAGATGATGAACTCGAGGAACGTGAAGAGGACGAAGACCCAGAATCTGAATCAGATGAGGAACCATCACTGGAGGATGAGGATTTCCTTCCTCTTTTCTCCACCTCTTTCTTTTCACTTCCCCTTCTTTTTTTCTTCTCTGGAGGTGGTAAAGTAGTTTTCTTCTCATCCTCATCTCTTCTGAGTGTCTCACATTTAGTGTCTTCACTTGTTTTATTGTCCTGTGACCCTCTGCGGGCCTCGGTTACCACCATCTTCTCTTCATCTTCTGGTGCATGTTTCTGGGCAGTCATCTCTGGGGTCTTGCTCTCTAGCTCATGGGGAGCTGAAACAACGACTCCCTGCCTTCCAGCCTGTAGTGATGTTTGAGGAGCCTGAGCAGCAAATTCTTGCACTGGTTCTCCAGGTGTAGTTGCTAATGGAACTAAGGGAGCTTGTGGCATAGGTCTGTCTGAGAAGGTTCGAGGTCTCTTCAAAACAGAAGCTGGAGAGGATGGGAGAGGAGCTGTCATAGGAGCATCTCTAAGGATGCGGGACTTCTTAGAGGAAGATTGAGGGGACAATGGTGTTACAAGTGTGTGTGTCTGTTGTGGGACAGGCTCTGTAGATGGAGCATCCCTGCTGACACTTTGCAGTTTCCCAGCCTCACTCTCCTCAGGTTTCTCTGATTTACTTGTTTCAGAATGGGCAACTAGACGGGAGAAACCACCAATATCACGACCACGCTTCCATGGAGGAAGACGGCTTTCTCTTTCTTTCTCTCGTTCCTCTTCCTTTTCATGTTTCAAAGCCTTTTCTTTTTCATCCTGTCTTTCCTTCTCCAATGCCTTTTGCTTCTCTTCTTTTAAAGCCCTTTCCTCTCTCTCTTTTTCCATTGCTCGCTCTCTCTCCTCCTCTGCTTTCCTTTGTTCCTCAAGAGCTTGCAACCTCTCTTGTTCCAAAGCCTTCTCCTTTTTAAGTCTTTCTCTTTCTAAAGCCATCTCTCTCTCCTGCCTTTTCTGTTCCAGAGCAATTTCTCTTTCTTTCAAAGCCCTCTCTTTCTCCAGCCTTTCCTGTTCCTTGGCCTTCTCCATTTCTTGTCTCTCTCGCTCCAAGGCAGCTTCTCTCTCCTGCCTCTCTCGCTCCAAAGCTTGTTCTCTTTCAATTCTCACCTTTTCCAATCTCTCCCTCTCCAAAGCTTGCTCTCTTTCGATCCTCTCTCGCTCCAGTCTCTCCCTCTCCAAAGCTTGCTCTCTTTC
>JAZGTK010000482.1:0-26160 GCA_036877625.1 Ambastaia sidthimunki
CAATCAACTGAATTTACCACAGGTGAACTCCAATTAAGCTGCTGAAACATCTCAAGAATGATCAGTGGAAACAGAATGTACCTGAGCTCAATTTAGAGCTTCATGGCAAAGGCTGTGAATACTTATGTACATGTGATTTTTCAGGTTTTTTATTTTTAATAAATTTGCAAGAATTTCAAAAAATCTTTTTCACCTTGTCATTATGGGGTATTGTGTGTAGAATTTTGAGGAAATAAATGAATTTAATCCATTTTGGAATAAGGCTGTAACATAAAAAAATGTTGAAAAAGTGAAGCGCTATGAATACTTTCCGGATGCACTGTACTTCACTAGTCTTCTTTAAAGACAATTCTGAGGTCTTGTTTGAGGGTCCATGATTTTGGATAAATGCTATAATGGCCAAAAAATGTGACCAGAATCGCCACAATAATGTAAGTAGGATGGAAAAATGTATTGCCACTTCTGAGTTTATATAAACATAATATTGTTTTAAAAGAAGGTGTAGGTCAGTTTTATGATATCTTGAGTACTGCCCCGTTATATGATCAAGTCAGTTATATGTATTGCTGAGAAATATTTTAAAAAGTACAATTGTACAAAATCATTACAATTTTAACAGTTTCATGTTTCACATATAATTAATAAGGCTCATCAAAGAACATGTAGACTTTATTCTTATATTATGTATTTTTACGTTGACCACAGAAATGACTAGCAACCACTTTGTGGGAGCCAACAGGGATCTGGATAAACACAGAAATAAAGTGTTAATAATTGTTATTGCAGGTTAGACAATGTGCTGCCAATTTCCTACAACATTTAATCTACATCTACCTCATCATGCAATGTAAGATAAACCATTTCATACATCAAGTACAAAAACTGTCAGCAGGATCCTCTTTTCTGAATATTCATAAATGTGTCTCAACTCTTTTCTCACTATGGGGCTAAACCCGTCTCACAACAGTTCCCATGAGACCTGCAGAGACTCTGAACTGCTCCCAGCCCACCTCAGAATCACTCTTAAATGCCCTGAGAGAAAGTACCTTCACCCAGTCTGAAGCACGGCCAGTTCTTAGTCTGAAAACTCCTACAAAAATCTATTTGGGATTTACAATGTGTGCTATTTTGGATGTGGTAAGTTGTTGAATGAATCATTTACATTGTGTCACATTTACAAGCATATGTCATAGTTTGTTGTGCAGAAATGTTTTACTCTTTTTTTAGATTTAATTAATAGGGAAAATTTCCTAATGCCTTTCCCTTCAAAAACCATGTATATCAATTTACAACACTGTACAATTTGAAAACAGCTTATTAGAAATTTTAAATGTTTTCCTTTTAGGATGAAAAAGCTCAGATCTTGGACACATTTCTTTGGCTGTGGTTTGTAAGAGTTCCAAGCATATATTTTTTAGTTCTTGCTTTGGCTATAATTTCTAAAACAACATTTTTTTAAAAACAATAAATGTATCAGTAATGTTATCGCTTGCTGTTTTGGTGCTTGTCTTAAAAGAAAATTTTTACCTAATCTACTGAATCTTTCCTTCAGATTTTTGTGTTATGATTGTTGTTGTTTTGTGTTACAGAGGACAATGAATTAATAATGATACTCTTTGTTGTAGGACTGGCAGATTGAGGGTTTGAGTTGGGATCCTGTTGAATGTGGAACAGAGAGAATCACACTGCCAAGAAAAAAACTCTGGCAACCTGATATCGTCATCAATGAATTGTGAGTTGCAATATATAATGCAACATATAGCAGTTAATAGAATAAAATGAGCTTGAACTATAATGAACTGCAATGCACCACACAGTTTAAGCTAAAATACACAATATAGTAGCAGTTTTGACTTAACAAACAGTAACTGTTTATCTAAACAGTGTGTAACTGCCCCTAGAGGTTTAATTCCCCATGTGTCACTCACTTCAACGTTGTATTTATGTAGTGACACTAGGGGTCAAACTTGAGACCCCCAAATACCTCTTATACTTATTAAAGGCCAATAAGAATTGGCGAGTGGAATTTGTATCCCACTGTCTCAGATATACGGGTGTAAATGGACACGGCTTGCACTCATTCAGATGTTATTTGGAGGCAATAATTGTTATATGCACAACCTACAGTTTATCCAGTCACCACTTAAGAAGCTGCTGGATATGCAGTGCATTGAAACAATGGTGTGAGGGTGGGTACGCAGAGCAAGTTCAGTGCTAATATATCTCTTATAGCACAGCCACAGGTTGAGGATGTGAGGCCCCACTGTGAGGCCCCATCCCAATCAATTCTCCTCTTGGTTTCCCTTGAACAGAGTATGGAGGCGTGACTAGTGCTCTCCAACCCATCAAGCTAGCATGATATTTACGGTTGATGTTCTTCTTCTATTTACGCTTCTTTGTTCTCCTCATATTGTAAGTTGCTTTGGATAAAAGCGTCTGCTAAATGCCTAAATGTAAATGTATTCGACGCAGTAGCAGACAAGGCTGCCCTTGTCCTGCATACAGAAATTGCAGTTTTTCTAGCAAAAAAATCTGACAGAGCCAGTCATGAATAAGTTAAGTGCCCTCTTTTTGAAGAACCCTCCTCACCATGTTAACCAACCTTCTCAAGACGTCAGATTGTCAGATGCTCAGAACAACTCTTTGTCTGTTATTGAGGAAAGCAAAAGAGGAAGGCTGTCTCCAAGCAGAGGAAGCTGAAGCGAACTCTTCATATTCCACCTCCTTGTGGCACAAGGGACAATACAACTTATGTTGAGCATTGGGAAGATTACAACACGGGCTGTTTGCATTTATTCTGCACACAGTTCATCACAGTGTTCCAACTGAAAAATCACAGCAATTGGAAATAATGGTTGAATTTTCATTGTTAGATTTAACCTTTCAATTGAATGACTGTCTGAGGTAACAAACCCCAGTTCAAGAGAACCACCTAGTGTAGCTCCACCCTATTTAAACACAAAGTTTTCAGAATTACCTGAAAATATACAACTGTTAATGTCTGTGTCACACTGCCATGTTTTATTTTGTAGCATGAATGATAATGAAGCCCCAGACACTTATTATCTTACTCTCTACAACACTGGAAAAGCAGAAGATGGGCTTCCTTTCCATGTGATCAGCTCCTGCAACCTGGACATCTACAGCTTTCCGTTTGACGTCCAAAACTGCTCGTTCACATTCAGTTCATACAAACACACAAGTGAGGGAACCTATAAACTATATTTATGGCTTTTTACATCATCTACAGTTGATTATTTTTAACATGGTGCATTTCTTTCCAGAGAGAGATATTGAGTTAGCATTTTCAGAACCTGTGGAGGACACACTGAGAAACTCTTTAAACAAAATGGAGACTAAAGGGGAGTGGGAGCTGGTTGACATGCTGGCGGCCAGAGCTGAAAACTCAACCTACTTCAACTTTGATGGGCTGGACAGCTGGGATGAACTTGCTTACTATGTGTGTGTCATCTTCTTGAGTTGATTGTTGACCCTGTTTACATGGTAAATTAATGATTAATGATGAAGTGATTAGTGACTTAGTCAGATTCGTTTATTCATTTTGTCACCTGATCACTCAAACCCCATTCACAGGTACAAATTACATTTATGATAACATTATTGGAGGCCACTGTGTGCAGACTGTATTTAATTGATTTTTACTCATTTGTGCTTCATTAAAGGTACAGCTAACCTGAAAACAAACAGTTGCTGTTAATTTACTTACTTTCAGGCCACCCAAGGAAACAATTTGCCTTCAGTTAAACAGTAAAAAAGATTCATAGCTGAAACTGTGGCCCCTGGTGACTCATACAATGCAATTTCTCAATTTTGAAAATGCCTTATAGGATTCCATATTGGGCCTGTTTTTTTTTTATTTGATATGCTTCCATATTTTATCTGGAAACCAGTTTTATCTGGAAACATAGAGGTGCTGTACTTTGGCAGGTCTGTTATGTTGAAATGTGCTACATAAATACATTTTATTTATTTGCAAAATTATACCTTATAATTCACAACCTCGGGTAAACAGTCCCCAACATGTCTGAAATGCAAGCTTGCTATCACACCAAAAGGACTTAAAAGCGTTACAAAAACGCTTTTTATTTAAAAACAAAATAAAATATAATCCTTTGCTTTATTAAGCCTTGAAATCAGTTATAAATGACATTCCGTCTCAAGTCAAAGATAATACCTATTGTAAACAGGGTCATTTATTTTCTTTTTACAAAATAATTTACATTTTTGTACAAACTTCACTTTATGGTAAAACTAACTGATGTTATTTATGATATAGACTGTGTTTCTGGATGTTAGATTGTCCTGAGGCGGCGACCAACTCAATATGTGGTGAACCTCCTGATTCCCAGTTACTTCCTGATCACTGTGGATCTGTTCAGCTTCCTGCTGCCCCCTCAACATGTGGATCGTTCTGCCTTCAAAATGACCCTCATCCTGGGCTACACCGTCTTTCTGCTCCTCATGAACGACCTGCTTCCAGCTACAGGAAACACCATCCCTATAATAAGTTTGTTTAATGCATATATATAATAATAAATAATAAAGTATCCTGTGATGAGGCTTAAAGCCTTCTTTAAAAAAAAACGTGTCAGTCTTCCAGTACATCATCTTGCTTTTGCAGAAAGGATTTAAAACACTGGCTTTTTCTGTTACTTATTTGAGAGTCACTGTTTATTTATTATGTAACCAAGTCTTTTATCTCAAAATATATGTGACTATTTCAAGGATTACATATAGCCTTATATTATTAAATAATATATAAAATTCTCAGATACTCAAAGATTTAAAATGTTTACTATTATTTATTGTTTTGGTAATAAAACGATTGGGTCTTTTACAACAGAAAGACTTTAGCCCATTTACACCCTATAATATATGTTATATAATTATGTATTTAAAAGCATCCATTAATTTATTATAAATGAATTATTCTCTAACAGTACAAAACTAACAGTATTGTGTATCTCTCTCTCTCTCTCTAGATGTGTTCTTCTCTCTGTGTTTTGCACTGATGGTGGCTAGTCTCTTGGAAACAGTTCTTGTCACTAATATTCTGTGTGGCTCTAGTAATTATCCCCCTCTGCCAAACTGGGTGAAAGTTTTCTTCCTGCATTATCTGGCACGACTTGTGTGTTTGGGAAAAGAATCTTCTGATCAAAATTCCAGCATTCAAAGTGAGTCTCATATTATTTACTGCATGAACGATCTGATAAACATTTTTTCAAACTTTCAAATGATTTGGTGAATAGATAAACGATATATCGTTATAAACGATAACGATATCTTATAATTTACTCACCCTTAAGCCAGGTGTATATGACTTTCTTCTGCCGAACATGAGAATATTCTGACTGTTTCCAACTTTGTAAATGGCATTGAATTGTGTCTGAGTGGTTTTCAGTGGTTTAATAAATGTCATCTGAAGAAAAACAGTACATTTCTGAAAGAAAATAATTCACATTTTGAGCTTGTTAAGAGATTGAAACATCTCGTATCCATCTAAACAAATAGGTCACATTTACCTATGTGCCACCATATTTGAATTTAGCACAATTCAATTATCATTCTGAAGCTAGTAAGAACAAGGATAATAACTCTAATAAACTCTAATAAAAGAAAGTCATACTTCTAAGAAGGCATGAGGGTAAATTACAAGCAACTTGTAGCATAGCTAACTACATTACTTGTAGCATAGCCAAACTCCACCTATAGACTACATTAATGCCATTTATCTGCAATTTCAGTAAGAAACAGTGACATCAACTCCAGAAATGACATCAGACACCAAGAAAAGGACCTTAAATCACCTTTAAACATCACTGAAGTGGAAGAACTGAAGGAACTGATGATAATACGTGAAAATGTGCTCACCATTCGTCAGCATGTTGATAAGCATTTCTCCACTGATCAGAAAACAGAGGAATGGATTCATCTGGGAAAGATCATTGATCGATTTCTCTTCATCTCATATGTCATCTTCCTCACTGTCAGTTTCATTACTATATTAATCTTCTGGTTGTATTGGTACAGTTTGGGAAGAAAATCAATACAATAGTCTTTCATTTAAATCAGCATTTAAACATCTTTCAGTCTTCATTTAGTTTTAAAAAAGGCATCTTCAAAACATCTTCAAAATTATACATTTTTATGATCTTTTAATTACTCTTTAAATTTAAATTATGAAATTAGCTCTAAAGAGATTTGATAGGTATCTTGTTTTCTAAAACATATTGTTTTATAATTATTATAATATAATTATTCATATTTATATTAATACATATATTGTTTGCAATAAAGCAATAATGTATAAACATATCATGTGTGTCACATTATGACAACACATGTTAGTGCAAGAACTAGTTATATCTCTGTCTTATTCAGGGCAGAAACCATTTCTAAAGCCATGAGGGTATGGTTTACATGCAGCAAATGAATCACAAATATTTCATGATACTATGGTAGTTATATTATATGTTTTACCAGAGTGCAATTTTTACTATTTCACATTTTTACTAGGTCTTAGTAAAAATGAGTAAAAATGAATTACACAGGAGGTAGTTCTATTTAGATTGTATTTGTTCAAATGTTGTTTGTTTGTTTGTTTGTTTGTTTGTTGTCTGCACCGTAAGGACTGCCCTTATTTACTCCACATTTTGTATAGTGACAATAAAGAAACTTGAGTGTGTAGTCGCTAGTGAAGATCCTGGACTCAGACATCAGCGTTTATAGTCACATGACATCTGCAGCTCAGGTTATTGGCTTAAAAAATGCATATGAATAAAGGTCACGATAATGATGATGAAAATAATAAAGATCTTTAAAGAACAAAGATCAAGACCACATACATTAAAAAAGTAATGCCCCACACAGATAAATTGTTTATAGTAAACACTGCAATATTACTGTGACTAAAATATTCAATAGATATTCAAGTCAATATCATTCAATAGATATTGTGTACTGCAGGTAGTTCACCACTCAGACACCAGAGGGCGTCTTTACCTGAATTTACTCTCCCAGCTATCGCTCTATTGTGTTTAATGTTAATTATCTAATAGTTGCAACACAGGCAGCAACATGAATAAATTATTAAATTATTTGCCTGCATTGTCATTTCATATTAAATTCATTAAGTTCGTTTTTGGGTCCTTTCTGTAGCTTGACACCAAATTTGTGAAACTTTGGCAATGCATTTCATTCAAATGTTTAGGTTTAACAAAGGCCATTTATTTACATACGTAAGTGCTGTAACCCATCTCTCAATAGACTCAAGTTTGCTTGGTTTCTCTGCGTGATATATCAAACACTGTGGTCGCCACCTAAATAGGAAAATTTTGAGGGGTTCAAATCATAAAACAGGAAAATATTAATTAAGTTTTAATTGAGATGTATTATTCCCAATCTTTTATATGATCTTGATATTAAAAGCATACTGTAAGTGACTGATTCATTGTGAGAATTATTATTATTGTTAATTATTGTTGAATCTTAAGAAATATGTCAATGTAATGTTTAAATGTATATATTTATATTATTTTCCCTGGTTACCTTCCCAACAGCTCTTAAACTTACCATGTAAGACATAACCAGAGAATCCTGTTACGAAGGACTTTAACATTCAGATTCAAGTATATCTGAGAATATGAAAATTCTAAAAATGCTTATGTGTATTTTATATTATAAAACAAATGTTCTGCATGACCTGAAAAATTACAGTTACAAAATTACAGAAATGTGGATGATCCCATTTTTTAATCAATATACTGGCAACTTTTTATTTTGTTGCCCACATGTAAAAATTAGGTAGCCTAAAATGTAGCATTCATTAAGAAGTATTCAAGCATTACAATGTCACAGTTAAATATTAAATGTATAATCTGCTCAGTCAAACAGTATAACACATTATTTTGTATCATAATTGATGGCCAGCAACAACGCAGAAACAAACACAGATGTCAAATGAGTGTTTTAAGGTCTACAATTTTATAATAGCATATGTATCAAATTAAAAGTATGTCACTTTTGCTAAATTTACTGAAAGAATGCGTGGTACCTGCAAATCTCATGCTAACTGGTTTCTTAAGGTTTTTAGATGGTTGCTTATTGTCCCAAGTCACAGGATATAACCCAAGTTATATCCATTTCATCTGTTATTTTTTCCAATTATTAAAAAATATTCATTTTATTGATGCGAAGTAACAGCAATTTTTTTTCTGTAAGCCTAATAACTTGAGGTCTTATATTCGTAACACGAACAGTGTCATGTGAATTTCACATTGAAGTTTCATGTAGATTAGGAGGGTTTAACTTGCTCTGACAATATGTACTACTGGTGTTGACCAGAACTTAGGTTTCTTAACCACGCTGGTCTGAATGACCAATCGATAAACCTCAATCCATTTGCAGGCCAAGTTTCCATCAAAAAACAATTAGTTCAGGTTTATTCCAGGAGAAAGTTTTTTTCACTTCCCACAACTGATGAAAACCTTGTTTGCATTTTCTTCTGCAGAGTAATATTCATAAAAGCCTGATACATTGGAAGGTGTGATAATGCGTTTTCCTTGTTGTGCCTATAACCTGGTATTTGTTTAGACAAATTAGAATGGGCGAAGGTTCTATAAATTGTAAGTATTTAGGTTGTCTACTCACTATTCAATCACTATTCAGTCCTCCAACTATAACAATTTATGATCTTATGATCTGATAGACGTTCATTTATGATCCCACTGAGTGAGAGACTAAATGGCTTTTGTCTGTTCTCCAATAATCCAGGTAAGAAATTTGGATGTTATAATCTACTGTATACTGCCCTTAATATTTCATTTAAATCTAGGTTCTGCACATCTATAATTTATATCAAACCTTCTACTGTTTATTTACATGTGATTGTGTTTTGTTTTTGTTATACAATAGCTAAGCTGGATACTTCATGTTAAATCATGGCCTGCTGCTCTCACCTGCTTCATCATGCACTGTAAGATTATTACATGTCTTGTCATCACAAATGCTCCATCATTCAAAACAATGCAATACTGTAGACCAAAGGGTTTGATGTCAATATCTATAGTTTGTTTTAACTACATAAATATTATTCAACATTATAATGCTGATTAAGTGGTTGTACGTAAAGGTATAGCATATATAATTATTATCTTTTTATTTCATTATAAAAATATAATACATTTTTATTACAGTATGTAGCGCCTTTGCCTTTTTATATACAGCTGTATGACTTTCTATCATGGAACATGAAATGTTGAACAAAAGAATGTTCATCCTGTCTGTAACTTTCTAGTAATAACTTGACAGTTCAGGTGTGTTTGATCGGGGTTGAAACTCTAGTGGAAAGTTAAACCTCAAAGGTCCAGAGATGAGAAGCTCTGACTGACTTTCATTGGATGGTAAAAAGATGCTGTGTGTTTGAAAGTAAATTGTGAAGCCATCAGCATTTAATATTCTACTGTTTGTTCTCTATGTTAGTTAGTTCCAATTACTAATGTTAGTTAGTTCCAATTCTATATTTATCCTTACATTCCAACCTTGGAATGCTTTGTTTTTAATGGAACATAGAAAACATTTTGAAGAATGTTGGCACAGTTCTATAGGTCTGTACCATGAAAGTGAATAATGTCTGAGGCTGATGCTTACTGGTATCCTGTCTAACATGTCTGTTTGGGTTGCATGGAGGAAAGTCATACAGGTTTTCCCCAATATGCGGAAGTGTAAATAAGGACAGTTTATTTGTAAATGGCCTTTAATTTTGTGTGAAAAGATGTTTCTGTAACTTTTGTAGTTAATTAAAGTTCATGACATCTTATAATTTTTACACTTCCAGCTGTGTTACTAGGATTTGTGGAGACATTAAACTGTTCACAACCAACAACAAAGTCTCTGCTTCTTGCAATGAAAGAGGAAGTCCTGAGGTACAGTGAAGCAAGACCGGTTATCAGTCTACAAACTCCAACCAATGTCAGTGTAGACTTGACTCTTTACGGAATTTTAGGAGTGGTAAGCAATAATTTTAAAGTTATGACACTGATTTAATAGCAATAATCACACTGTATGTTAAAGTGTCTGTTACAGATGTATGTTTCTTACATTTTTGTTTTCAGAATGAGAAATCACAGGTGTTAGAAACATATCTGTGGGTGAGGCTGGTGAGTGTGACATTAACTTTAACAAAAACCCTGTAAACTCCGAGTTTTTATGTCTATCTCTGGTAATCTGTTAACAACTGGTCAGTGCTATAAACAAGTATTAAGGGGGTCCAAAATGTTTTGTGATCCCATGCAGCCTATATGACTAGTATGATGCATTTTTAGTGACACTTGACTGTCCTGATCGTTTCTAGCCACCAGTTTTCTCACTGATGCAGAAACATTTAAGTCACAGACTCATTCAGACTGATGCAGCTGTTATTTGAGAGCCAAGTCTTACAGTATTATCATTTTTCATAGAGTTGGCATATTGAAGGTTTGAGCTGGGATCCCGCTGAATGCGGAACAAATAAAATCTCATTACCACGAGAGACAATATGGTTTCCAGACATTGTCATCAATGAATTGTAAGTCGAAACAAGCTAAGTTTAACCGGCAAAAAAAGTGGTCTAAATTAGTTTAAATTATTTTCTGTCATAACTGCCAGCATACCACATATACAATCAGTGGATCTTAACTTACCCCAAAATATTTAATTCTCTGCCTACCATTCTCTATGGACCTCAGTTGCACCATCTATCTGATTGGTTGATACACTGGGAAGGCGGAGACTTGATTAGTCCCAATTAGTCCTAAAGTTGTCCCTGTTACTTCACAGCATGGATGAAAACAGAGCCCCAGAAACATATTACGTGTACGTTATGTCTGATGGTGAAGTAAAAGATGGCAAACCATTTCACGTGATCAGCTCCTGCAAGCTGGACATCTACACCTTTCCCTTCGACATTCAGAACTGCTCATACACATTCAATTCTTACAAGCACAGCAGTGAGTGATGTCACACTAAAGGATTGTACTGTTGTGACATCATTAGATTCTACCTGACTGTCTGTTTCTCTATAGGTGATGATGTTAGGCTGTTCTTCTATAAACCTGTGAAGGAAATATTTCAGGAGTCTCTGGCTCTTATGGCGACCAAAGGAGAATGGGAACTAATAAGCATGCTGGGAGAAAAACCTGAACACATTTATGAGGACGGGGGATGGGATGAACTCATTATTCATGTTTGTAATGTTTATAAAACGTTTAAATTAGGAACATTTAAATGAATGTAAATTAACCATGGAATGGTCATGTGTGAAGATAATGCTGGTTGTGATCTCAAAACATAGCTCAGATTAACATAATATATTTTATAAATTAATTCCTATATTGGCTACTGTCTCAAGATGTTTTGCACCACTAATGGCACGAATGGAATTGCAATCTGTTTGTTTGAGAAGCCCTACTAGGCCCAACATAATGTCATTGGCTCAACCAATAGCGTGAGTCTGAGGCGGGACTATCTAGCTGTTTAACCAATGGCAGATGTAAGGAGTGTTTGAAACTTGCTTGGAGACCATTATTATTTTGTGATTCTGTCTGGTGCTGCAAGCGGGAAAAAAATTACACACTTTATATTTATGGACTTGTTGGTCCAGTGGTAATGTTCTGGGTTCTAATCTGCCCTAATCTTTATTTTATTAAACCATAGTTTCAGCGAATACCAGTGGAGGTATATAAGAAGTGTCAAGAAATAAAACAAATAACGTTTCGACTTCTATAACATTGATCTCTAAAGCCACTTTTTGTAATGCCTATTTAAGAATACACTTTTTTGCCCTAACAATGTAATGCCTTTGAATTATCGTAAATTGGCATATTATTAGTTTGATTAAAAATGTCATTCGATTGATGTTAATTTGTGTTGATTAATTAAGGACGTTTTCTGGAGGTTTGGACTCATGTTGTCATTGCCTGTTGTGAACCAGATTGTGTTGAGACGTCGAGCTGCTCTGTATGTGGTGAACCTCATCATTCCCAGCTGCTTCCTGCTTTCTGTGGATCTGTTCAGCTTCCTGCTGCCTCCTCAACATGTGGATCGTGCCTCCTTCAAAATGACCCTCATCCTGGGCTACACCGTCTTTCTCCTCCTCATGAACGACCTGCTGCCCGTCACAGGAAACACTTTACCACTCATAAGTTTGTTTTCCAACTTTCTTATTCGCTTGTTTTGTACCTTCTTTACCCTGATGAAAGGACCAAGACAGCTGGTCCATGCACCAATGTCATTTTTCTTTCATATTGTTCGTGATTTGTGACTTCACCAACGTCATTTTTCTTTCATATTGTTCGTGACTTGAAGTACAAAAATCGGCATGTGTAACTTCACTGCTTTGGACCATCATCTAGTTGAGCACATGCATGAAGAACAACTTTGTTGTGACAAACCTGTGCCTTTGGCCAGGGTCCAGCTGCTCAAGTGTGTTCTTATGGTGCCAAAACCGTTTTCCTGCGGTTCCAGAGTGAATAATCACATGACATTTAAGGCTGAGGTGACTGGCACAAAGTTGGCAGAATTCAATACACTCATAAAAATAAAAGTGCTACAAAAGTTCTTCATAGAAACACCATAGAAGAACCATGTGTGGTTCCCCAAAGAACCAATCAGTCAAAGGTTCCTTGGGTTTCATGGTTCATTTTTTACGCTACAAAGAAGCAAACAGCCAAAAATGGTTCTACTATGGCATCATTTAGCACCTTTATTTTTAATAGTGTGGATGAATAGGAATGCTATCAGATATCCAGGTGTTGTAGATCTACCTGAATCAACCAAATTCTTCAGAATGATCATCCGTTTTACTAGTTAAGATCAACAGCTAGACCAGCAACAAACCAGTTTAAACTATCCTTGACACCTAAGAAATCTACTTGATCTTTTCAGAAGGGTATTTAACTAATAAAGCTAAGCTTCAGAATATATACAGTAGACAAATAAATTACATTTAACAGTCAGATTAGTGCTTTTTACATGTACTCCAATCCAATCTAATTTGTCTCTCTTGATCTAGATGTATTTTTCTCGCTCTGCTTGGCCTTGATGGTGAGTAGTCTTCTTGAAACCGTTCTTATCACCAACGTCCTGTGTGGCTCCAGTAATTTTCCACCCTTACCAAAGTGGATCAGGATTCTGGTCCTGAAATATATTGCTCGACTTATTTGTATGGGGCAAAAATCATGTGACCAAAACTCTGAAGGTAAGACATATTTTTTTATCTGTTAACATGGTTTCACACTGGGGTCTTCTTCTGTGTGGTCCTGACTCTGTTGACGTTTCATTGATGTGATAGTGTTTCTTGTCTACAGCAAGGAGATCTAAGATGGCTGTCTATAATAACACCATGACTGAATTCTCAAACAAGGAAACAGTAAGTTCATCTCCAGTGAGTCTCCATGAACAATGTCTAGAAGAAATGAAGAAGATGAGTAAAGATCTACTGGCTATCCGCTGCCAGGTTGAGGAGCACTTCAGCAATGAGAACTTCACAGATGATTGGATCTTCTTAGGTCAGGTCATTGACCGTCTACTCTTTATACTGTATTCCATCTTTATCACTGTGAGCTCAGTCACCATTATGGTTCTGTGGTTTAACTCGTATCGTCTGGACAAAAACTCATAGTTTACTATTGCCTGAAGTTACTCTGGCTTTAGACTTATTTTAGAAGCATCCTAATACTCATAATTATTTAAAATAAAACATTTTAAGATATTACAATTTAACATTTTAGTGCATAAAAAGTGTGTAAAAATATAACAAATTAAAATAAGCCATTTTGTTTTATCTGTTTCAACAAATCACTTTTTATTTGTTACATGAAAAATCTGTGACTGTGTTTATGTTAACTATGTGTCTAGAATAGATTCAGGTTAGGTTTAAAAATTATATTTAAAATATTATACAAATATTTGCTACTGGTGTAAGTGACTTTTGGTTTGCATTATACAGTACGTAGCTAAAGATATAAATTATATAACTATAAAACAGATAAGATATAACAAGATACAAATTATGACATGGTAATGTTTGATCTTTCTGTTTGTCTAATAGTGGTTATTTCCATCTTTAGGTTTTATTTCTACTTATGTACATGATATTCTAAGCCACTTTGCAAACCAAAAATCTTACATTTAATATCAATATTTCTGTTTTATTCTTTGTTTATTGCCCAGTTCAGTTCACCTGTTACCAGGATATATAAAAAATCTTTCACTGAACTTTACAAGCAAAGAATTTTCTTATGTTAAAATTGACATAAACATACATTGTAATTCTCTGTTGCAAAGCCAATGGAACCATTTCTCCCTGCCATATCTCTGTTAAAGCTGACTAATAAAGAGTTACTTTAAAAAAAAGATTCATGGTGGTCACCTATATACATAACATACATCACTGGTCACCTATATAAATCACATACGTCACTCATTTGCATTTTACACTGTTTCTAAACCTCCATTCACAGAGCAAAATCAGCATGTGTGCTATTCTGCAAGAGCTACGTATAAATATCTTATTTCGTATCAATTTGAAAGGGCATAAACATTATGAAGAAGCATAATAGCTCATGTGTGTGTTTTTCCTCTAATTAAATGTGTGACACAGAACATGTTTTTCCTCTCATGGAAATAATGAGTTTAGCTGTTATAATGGGATGGGTCAGTGGGTACCACAGGTGTTAAACAACATGTTACATGCAACATGATGGTGCTGGTAATAAAGAGTCATTACATTTCACCTTTAGAAGTAAGCGGTATGTTTTAAATTAAGGACATTTCGAAACAAAAGGAAATCTCATCCAGACTTGCTGACAGAGGGACAATTGTCTGACATTATGGGATGTCTTCGGTATATTTTGACAAGCTTTATTCTGCTAACAGGTAATGAATGACTTTTTAACCTCTATAGATAGATCAAAGATTCTATGATTTTTGTGGCTTTCTAAAAAAGCCACAAAAAGCAAAATTTGTAGTATTTTGTTTTTATCATTTTTTATAAACAAAATGTTTTTGATTTATGAAGTGTTGTATTTGTCACGTAAATCGTTTTACCGTATTAGAACAACTTGCTTATGTAATACATAGAGCACAATTTGTTTTTCACTTTGTGAACACATATAAGGAGAATTCTTTCATTTCACACTGTGCTTTAAAGACCAATATTTTAGGGTCTAAACTGTTTGGGTTTAAGACACTTAGTCAGGCGGCTAAACCAGATGAACACCAGCTTGGCCAAGCTGAGAGATTTACTTTTAGTAAGGCAATTATAGTTGGTTTTAAAAACCATATAATGGTCTCAAAAAGATTTTAAAGGGTTTCAAAAGGACTCCTTAAGTCAACATTAGGTTCAAATCATCTGCCTCTATGAAGGCAACTACTTTTTTGGGGCCACTGTACAAAGTGTATGACATCTGTCAGTTATTTAAAAGTACAATAAACTGCAAATAAAGTTAAAGCCATCACCCAATTACAGTGTAGTTTCTCTGTCTTCCTGATCCACAGCGTTGCCGTGTTTGTTGAGTTTGCTTCGCTGTGAGGAGGGACAGAGTGGACCCACGTACGAATCTCTGCAGGAGGTCTTTGACAGGAGGCCCATAAGACCTTCTGTGAACCTCAGCAACCCCACCATAGCCAACATCTCCTTCACTCTCTATGCTATCTTAGGAGTGGTGAGTCCCAACATATGTCTGCTTAAGTCATATATGCTAAATAATAATGTAATTTAATTTTATATAAATTTATTCTCTGTGTAATTTTTTAGTTTTTTTCATCTTTAGTATGAAGTACCCAGATTCATACACAGCACTCACATATATCATTACAGTTTTTTCTATATATATTAAATGTCCATAGAAATGTTATTTTAAATCATTTAAATATTCAACTAATGAAATGTCACTTTGTAACTTTTGTAATTTTTTTAATTTATCCTGTTCATTTTAATCCAAACTGAATTGAACCTGTGGGCGTGGCCTATGCAAATTCTAACTCATTAATTTGAAATGACTAAATGAATAGTGATAATTTGAAACGTTTAAATTCTGAATTTTTGCCTTGTGTGCTCTGCAGAGCGAAAAGGCACAGATTCTAACCACATTCCTCTGGCTCAGACTGGTACGTTTAAAAACTGTAAATAAACCTTAAAATAATGTTTGATAATAACCTCAATATAGCACAAACCTGCTCTATGGTCATGTTTTTATTATAGTACTGGTTCCATGAGTTCCTAATCTGGGATCCAGAACTCTGTGATGGAGTTACAAGAATTTCACTTCCTGTGAAGGAGCTCTGGACTCCAGACATTATCGTTTATGAGTTGTAAGTGGCTGTTCTGAGAAGCTTGTGGAGTGAATTTAAAAACTTACACACTTCAGCTTTGTGTTAACATGAAACCAACATGTGATAAAATGGCAGATTTAATCCAGATGCTTTTATAGTGACTTACATTGCGTTTATGGTATATATGTTTTTATCATGTGTGTTTCCTGGGAATCAAACCCACAACCTTTTGCACTGCTAATGCAATGCTCCACAAATTGATTTAAACAACTTTACAGCTAAAACAAAGCATATCTTTGTATAGAAATAACTATACCATTAAGAATATAAGCACATTAACAAAATACCAGCCTTGCCACATAAACAACTGATATTGAATCTGAAACACTCTTATATCTCATATATCTATCTTATATCTATATTGAAAGTGAAAAGTGACATGTTTTTGTCAGTAATGGTTACTCATAACTGAAATGTGACCTCTGCATTTAACCCATCCTTCATGAGGAGTAAACACACACTGCAAGTCATGAACACACACACACCCGGATCAGTGGGCAGCTATCACTGCAGTGCCCGGGGAGCAATTAGGGTTAGGTGCCTTGCTCAAGGGCACTTCAGTTGCTACCTGCCGGCGCTGGAATCAAACCAGCAACCTACTGATTACAAGCCCAACTCCTTAACCAGTAGACCACAACTGCCTCCCATTGCTGTATGAGATAAAATATATTCCAGAGATTTCATTTGTTTTCTGTTGTTGGTTTGGTCACAGATGTTTCTCTCTGTCTCTGCAGTGTGGATGATGATGTGTCCCAGGCCTGCCCTTATGTTTATGTGAACCACACCGGCCACATCCGCTATGACAGGATGTTGAGGCTGGTTAGCGCCTGTAACCTACAGATCTTCAGCTTCCCCTTTGACATACAGAACTGCTCTTTCACCTTTGGCTCCTACACGCATACCAGTAACGTTTCTGCCATCATAGATTTTCATATTGCTGTCAAGCAAATTCATTTTATGTTGTCTTGTGTGTGCGTTTTATGAGTCAAGTGCACACTACAGCACAGACAGAAGCTTGTCACCCTTTCCTGTTTTAAGTCTAAGATAATAGAAATTGAAGCAATTTTAAAGCAGAATCAATCTGTAGTGAATTTGTCCAAAAATGACTATCGTCTATGGTTAGTTAGGTAATTTGAGCACTAAAACGAAACTTACATGTTTTTCTAATGATTATATACTAATGATTTTTAACCTGTATTGATTTAGCTGATATGCAGGACAGCTTCCTGTGTGTATATTTACTTGTAATAATACCTGTAATGTCTTTAGTTAAGGATGTTCGGGTCAGCCCTGCCCTGTCTTTTAAGGAGATGACAGGAAATTCAAAGCGTTACCTGCAGGCCAGTGGAGAGTGGGAGCTGGTGGCCATCTTGGGTGACACAAGCATTATGAAATTCGGAGTAGATGAATGGGACGTCATTACTTTCTGGGTAAGAAAGGAACATGCAATGTTCAGATTCAGGTACAATGTTCAGATAAACAATTTTTTTGAATAGCATCCTACCTTACTCCACATTTTACGTAAAGCTGCTTTTGGCTAAAAAACCTTAGTCATTCTGAGATTAGGGCTTTCACAAAGGAAAATCTTCTGTGATGTATCTCGGGAATGTTATACATTGTATTCCATACATAAATAAAGTCTTAAAGCTAACCTGTCCTGTTTGTATTCCTCAGGTGGTAATAAAGCGACGGCCGATACTGTATGTGGTCAACCTGATCATCCCCAGCGCCTTCCTCATGATCATCGACATCCTGTCCTTCTACCTGCCGCCACACAGCGTGGATCGCTCGTCCTTCAAAATGACCCTCATTCTGGGCTATACGGTCTTTCTCCTCATTATGAATGACCTGCTGCCCAGCACTGCTAATGGAACACCTTTAATAGGTCAATCAGCACACTGTGATGGGCCATGTCAGATATTGAGATATTGGGTGTTGACTTAAAGGGGTTAAAAGAACTTCATATTGTACAGCGACAGTTCAGCCCAAAATGAAAATCTTCCATCATTTACTCAACATTTACTCACTTCCAGCATTTATCATGCCTTATTTTCTGTCTGAGGAACACAAAAGATATAATACCTTCTAATTACACATTAACACCTTCTAATTATACATTATAGCTTATTATGACTTAAATCTTGTTCATCTTACTGAAATATTTCTGAGACTTTCAGTTTAGTGTAGCTGTAATCCAGTTTGTCCTAGAGAATTATGCAAAAATAATAGTTTAGCTAACCAATCAACATTCTTGCAGTGCGAGTCACCCAATCAGAATTCAAGAATTCCACTCTGCTATTTTAATGCTTTCATTTTTCGAAACACCCATTATGTTAAACATTATAAAATGTGCTTCACCTCCCCAGGTATCTATTTCTCAGTGTGTTTTGCGCTTATGACTATAAGTTTACTGGAGACCGTCCTCGTTACCTGCGTCCTCCATCATAACTGCATGAAGTACAGGGAGGTGCCCCACTGGGTTCGGGTGTTTGTCATGGGGTTCCTTGCCCGAATCATTTGCTACAGTTTTCCTGAAGATCCCTCATCAAAACCAGTGGAGAAACAGGACGCTAACCCGTGGGTCACCTCGCCTGTAGAGTCCACCTCCAGTCAACAGACACCCAATAACAGTGAGATTCTACACAGCAAATAGAAATCACTATACAACATTCAGATGCTAAAATTTGGCTTTGTGTCCCATATAGCCTCTGGAATCATGACACTGGATGTGCCTGAACTCCGGCAGATCAGTCAGGATCTTCGAGACATGCATTCTTATTTATCCGTCCTACGAAAGGAAGACCAACTGCAGGACCAGTGGTGTCACATCGGATACATCCTGGACTTCTTTCTGTTTCGCATTTATCTGCTGATAATCACAGGCTACGCGCTGGTGATCATATGCATGTGGTGCATTTGGATGAACCAGTAAAAAGAGAACAAAGATATTTTGGTTTTCCCCTCATATAGACAGAGACAGAATGTGATAATGTAGACATTTACATTTAGGCATTTAGCAGACGCTTTTATCCAAAGTGACTTACAATGTGAGGAAAACAAAGAAGCGATAAAGCAATAAATCAAAATAAACATCAGCTGTACGTAGATACAAGTTTGCCAAAAGTGCAATATTTCAATAGACGGTGCATGATGTAAAAAATAATACAAATAACACCAAAACCGTAACCCAATTTAAACATCTTTAATCATCAGTTATACAGATATATAACAATAAGAAATTATATATGTTATGTACATTTTTTCAAATAGTGCACTTTAGTTCATCAAAAGCCCTGAATAAAAAAGACAATCCAGTTTAACAACAAACTCAAGTGGACACAAAATCAGCAGGACCCAATGAATAGTTATAAATCTCATAAGCAGCCACACAAAAGCAGGTGTGTCAATTCATTCAGTTTCTCATAATGAAAATCAGTGCATTAAAGTCTTACATTGCTTGTTATTGCTTCAATATACTCACAGCAGCAAACAAATAGGATCTTAAGTACAATTTTAATCATTTACAGCTAAAACGTATGCGTCCAGTATTTATGTAGTGAACTTATTAGCGCAATAAATTCTTTTAAGCCAGCAACACTTTGGTACAGTTGTTTTTTTACACGAGTATCTTCATTGGACATGAGTCTCTGTTCTAAATCATTTCTGAATTTGGACTGAAAGTGAGATGTTGGAATGATCATTTATTTTCTGACTCAATCAGATATTAATACTATTCAAATTCACTTAAACATTATTAAACTAATGCATATTAAATAACCAAAAACAGAACAGGAAAACATACAGACAAAGTGCCATTTTGGTAGGTGCAATATTTTAAAGCAAAAAATCTTACAAGTGCTAAGACTTATTATTTGGGCCTCATTCTTAAAGCGCAAGCAGAACAAACTGCCGTGTAAATTGTTTGTAAAAAGTTTGTGTAAACTGAGCATCATTCGTGGAACACAATTTGGAGCGTCAACAGTTTACACAATTTATGTTAACAAACAGCTAGGATGTGTGTATGTTGTATGTGTATGTTATACAAAAAGGCATAATTTACAAAACAAATTATGAATAAGCAGAATACATTTTTATAAAATGTCAAAATATATCTCAGGTTTCCTTTAGAAAAGAGGATACTAAACAATTTGTAGCAATGGTTGTATGAAATTGTTACATTCAATTCAACACAAATAAGTTCTACGCAAAAATGGTTCTACACACAATTCACACAAATCAGTTCAGTTCATTTTTCATCAGTGAGATCCATTGGTGCATTGAAATGAATGTGACAATTCCTTTAATAATAGGCCTTATTTTCTTATTCATATTTATGGTCAATTTACACAGGAATTTGTTCTGTTCAAGTTTCGTGAATGAGTCCTGTTGTAGCTGTGCATTGACACAGTAAGTTGGGCCCTGGCACTTCTAAAAAGCTCTTGGAAAACAAACATTGTGCAAAATCACGCTCTTCTCATCATAAACGCATAGCCATTAAAGAGGCACGTGACAGTAACATTAATACAAATAAATACAGCAACAAAAAAATAAGACATGACAAAAACGTGACTCCTGATTAAAACAAAGTAGCTTTTGTGGATTGAGGCTAACGGAGCCTCAACAAAAAACAGGCAAATGGTAAAAAGCAAGAAGCGCATAAAACTTTCATAATCCTTTATGCTACAGTGAGTGGGGCTTCAGAAAAGCTTATTTTGGATGGAAATCAAGAAAGTTGGCTAAAATCAGTCAGTACATTCACTGTTCTGTTGTGCTCTTGATAGGATGTTGGTTCTCGGTTGTTCTCGGCACTGTGCGCTATGTGCCACTTGCCTTCTGTTCTCCGTCCTCGTGCTCCTCCATGTTCTTGCGAGCCATTCGTTCCCTCCTCTCTGCCAGTCTCTTACAGCGAGGACACTCTTTCCCAGCCTTAAAGCAGCTCTTGTGATAACACGCATGACAGTCTGCGGAACAAACACAGACCAGATCAGCAGATCAAACACGTGGTCACTGAACACGTGCGTGTAAAACAATGACAGTTCAAATAACTAATAAAGATGAACAGACACACTAGAACATAATGAAAACTCTTATTTTGTGTTTTGTAGCCAGGAGTCAGAGAACGCATCTATTTGAATTTAATTAAAGATAAAAAAGATATAGATAGGTTTGATTTAAATGAGGGATTTGTCTACAGTATAGCAGCTAGCAGCTGTTAAACAAAATGATTTAAAGTGACAGAAAACGTTTGAAGACAGAGTTGGACAGCAACATTTTTGGACAGCAGTCTGTTATTGGTTACATGATGACACGTAACAGCAAAGCGAACTGTGATTGGTCAGTACAGTTGTCCATTAGACAGATCCCTGAAAATCTAAACAGGCAGCTATTGCTACTGTAAGATTTAAAAACTGTTAACCAATGATGATATTTTCCACATATTGGCTGATTTTTGGCCCTTTTTAAACACTACTTTATTTATCTTTATTTATTTCATTGTACAAAACCAACCTTATGGTCAGCGGCCAGTATGACCAGAACATTTAACAAAAATTTCCAGTTGTGTGAATTTTCACAGAAGAAAATTACATTTTCTCAATTAAATTGCCCTATTTTTACAGTATACTTTTTAGGTTCGGTCAGCCTACAGCCCATTAACAACCTGTCATATCTTTCTTTGGCTGTAATTTTTTGCTATAAGTCTGACTATAATGTCTTCACTTCTGTTCCTGTCCTGGCCAATCACCTGAGACCGACAAAATCTCAGACTCACCATCACACCGCAGGCACTTGTTCAGCTCGTAGGGGAAGATAATGTCTTTGTCATTTCCGCAGAACTCACAAATAAAGCCCTTGGCTTGGCAGAGCTGTGAGAGAACAGGAAACCGAGCAAAAGATGAGACAACCAGAAAAAAATAAGACAACATCTAATTATCTGGAACTGGTCAAACGTCAATCAATTCTCCATTTTAGATGCATGACAAAACAGAAGGTCGTGGAATTCTCCAATCCAGGATCACGTCCTGGTCGTCTCACCACACAGTCTGTGACGTGGCTGGAGCCGAGACGGAGCAGGTCTCGAAGCTTCTGGACCAAACTGCCACCGCGTACAGCTGTGAGGTCGTTGAGGGAGAAGAGGTGCAGGTCTTCGGTTAGATGACCGGGAAGTGTGTCGAACTGATCCAGCACCCTGTCAACAGAACAGGCTGGTAATGTAACACTGTTCGCGAGTACCACGTATAGAAAAACTGCAGGAAACACTCACTCTTTAGCCAAACGACACGTTTTTAGGAGATTCTTCATCAGGTTTAGCTGTTCCCTCAATGCCTGCAAAATCATAATAATCTTTAATAAATCGAGAAATGAAGATGAATTGCTAATTAATCAACTTTACGACCCTCTACACTGAAATGCATTTCACCACAAGAAATTTTTACTACTTTCTTTGAACTATAAAAATAATTCCAATTTATTAACTGTAAATGGCAACAATTGTTATGGATTGGCAACGTGACCAAAGTCTTATATCACAGTGCAAATTAATTTATTCCATGTATATTATAAACAATGTAGTTATTTTGTTAGAAATGTAACCATAAAGTTAAATATATTACATAACTGTGTCTTTTTCCTGCTGTGTAGATAAAGTGGTATAAACACTATGCCAAAATGCCTTTTGCTGCATGATATATACCCACCGGTCAGTCAGTACATGAAATTTGTGATCAATTTTTAAAAGCTATATGTGAACTTCCACAATACTTTCACTGTCAGTCTCATTCATTGATCTTTATTTTTGATCTCAGTACTTCTGATGTGTTCATTCTATTGAGTAAAAATGTTCAGAAGACATTTCTTCATAAAACAGAAAGACTTGCTCACCCGCACTGTGTCCAGGGCTTTGATCTTCTTGTAAAGGCCGCTGTTGATGTCATGCAGGTTGAAGAGAGGGTCTCCGTTGATCTTAGCCAGCAGGTCCCGGGCAAAGTTGCTGACGTAGCTTTTACTGAAGTCCCACTTCCTGACGACCTTCCCTGGCAACACGGCCTGAGCGTTCTCATGACAACACTGACAGAAATACCGGCCCAGATACTCACAGTACCTCAGACGCTTTATATAGTCTGCAATACAAAAACAGCTGTAAGGTAACTAACCTCCACAGGTAGCAAATAGCACTTTTATTTTCCATATATATAATAAAAGTTAGGACACAGGAAATGTTTTTCATGATTGTAAAACCATAAATGGTTATGCTTAAAAGTTTTGTAGACAAACATTACTGATAGCTCTTTATATTTATTTATTATTGATGAGATGGCATCTGAACCTCTTTAATCTTGTTTAAAAAGCATAAATGCATCACAAAAACGTATTAAGAAAATTAAATGTAATTGGTCTTACATTGGTCTTGTAATAAATGTGTTTCATACCTGGATCGATTCTGGTGCCGCAACCGGCACAGCGATAGTTCTGCTTAGCGACCACAACTTTCCTCCTGATAACGCAAATGCAATGTTATAAAAACGTAATCAATGAGAACAAATCATATCATTAGCTGAAGGTCTTACTTTGGAGCCGGATGTATGTTGAAGATGATCTGGGGTCTCGGTGGGGCCCACTCTAAATTCCCTCGAACCCTGATCCGTAATTTGTAAACATCCGCGTGTTCACCATCATCAGGAGATATAGGAAGAGAATCTGGTATTGGAAGAAGCTTTAAAACAAACAAAACTGGTTGAATAAATGTAGACATATATAATTAAAACATGATGATCAGTTGATAAACTGATACAGTATATCGGCCACCATTTGCCTATTTTCTTATTCTACTTAAATGTCAAGACAAAATACAGCCACCTTCAAATGTGCCTGAATGTTCTACTGTTATTGGTTGCTATTGCATCAGTTTAAATTGTGTAAATCTGCTCAACAAGATTCAGTTTAAACTGCTCTGCTAAAACAGTAGTGAGTACAAAACTAAGGAAGAACATTTATGCCCTCCACAGCGCCCCTTGTGGCAACAATAAGAATGCAACACATAATTATGTTGCCTAAAGAATTTTGTTGTGACTCATTGTAAAAACGAGTTTGTGGTACTAAAAGCAATTTTGTTCATGTACATGGTCAGAAGTGCTTTGGGCTGATGGATGTAAATGCTGGAGTTCTGGTACCTTTTGAGGGGCATCGTGCTCAGGAACCAGCCAGTCCAGTTCTGAGGCAGCGGGCAGCTGCATGCCTTCAAACTGCCGCAGGAGACCCATAGCCACAGATTCTGCTGAGTTGGACTGTAGCATTGATGGAGAACTGCGCAGAGAGACATCAGTTTCTGCTGAATTCAGCACTTTATATTTATATATTATCTATAATATTTTCTTCTACTTTTATTTTTTTAATCTGTTACAACATGCACAGTGGAAAGCAAAGTAACAAATAACGGATATATAAGAACCATCCAGGGCTTTAGATAAGATTCTACACTTCTGGAATCCATAGCAATAAAAAGATCTGCCAATAATAATGACAGTAAGTCAATGCATAAACAAATACAGTAATCTTAAAATGCAGAAGTTAATAATTTCAACAGTACTCACATGGACTCTGAACTGAGGAAGGATCTACTGCTGGAAGTTACACTGCGTTTGATGTCTGCGTCTGAGAAACATCAAAACTGCAATTTTTATTATCTGGGGTTTTTCCTGACAGTCAGACAGTTAATGGCTAGTGCACATATTTTGTTTTTTCAACTATATTAGCAAACTTTTTAGTGTTACATTTTGATCAACAGTGTTCATGAAATTCATTTATATTTAATTTCAGCAATTTTATGTGTGATTAAGGTTTGTAATATAATGTAAATGTAATATATTATAGTACATTATATTACATTATGTTGGTTTGTATTGTAATGTAATTTTTAAGTGAAAAAGTCTGAAAGATAATTAATAAAAAAATGCTTTGTGCACTTAGTAAACAAATACTTGATAATTCAAACGAATAAAGAATAATTAGGTCATTTTCTATAGCATCACAACTATTATTCTGCCATTTTAAAAGCTTTTAAGTGAGACCCATCACAACACAGGACACCGCCAAAGGTTGGTTTAGTAGAAAGCAATAAATTAAAAGGCAGACATATCTGACAAAAGGTTTCTCAGTGACCACAGATGCAGAGTCACAAGGAATGAAGATGAAAGAGGGATTTTGGATGAACACGCAAGGAAAGGAAAAAGCAGTAAGTCATCGCACTAATATCTGCTAACATAACACAGACACATCTCATCCCACAACCCCACAGAACACAGGCTGCATACGTTGCTTCCCATTTGCCCCCATCTGTCTCTGGTACCTGAAAACAAGGACGCTAGCGACAGGGACAGGCCGCTTTGAGATATCGCCAGCAGGGATTGCCCATCACTGCCATCTGAGACACAGAGACATCACTGAAGACACGCCCACATCCACCAATGACCACACAACACATTACTACAGAGTCACTCCCACAGTACAGCTGACTAAGAATACCACTGACCCAGCTGTGTTGTTTTAGCTGTGTCATAATTAAAGACATTATTCAATTAAAACAGACTGATTTTACTTAAAAATATTACAAAATTTAAGTAAAAATGCTGAAAAGGCGTTTGTGTGCTCTATATGCTTCATATGTGTATATATATATATATGAACACACATACATACATATATACACACGCACACACATATACATATATATATATAAAAATACACACACACACATATATAGTACTGTATATA